>CM021104.1:367697930-367961201 GCA_007115665.2 Sequoiadendron giganteum
CCCCTTCCTTCTAGGTGAAACCCTTAGTAAGCCTTGGGGAACCCCGTTTATCAAAACATAAATTTTGTTGTTTAGTGAAAAATAGAGAGCTTGATTTTTCAGTGCAAAACCTATGTTTAATCAAACTAAAAAAACAAATACATAATAAAACCAAAACATATTAAAATTATATTCGACGGATAGCTCATTCTAAGGACTACCATCATCCAGTTGGGTCTGTAAGGTCTCCTCCATTTTCATCCTCAACTCGAGCTTCGAAGGGAAAAATTCTAGATTTTTTTGGTGTTAGAGGGGGAGAAGGGGGGAAAAGGGGGGTTCGAATGAACCCAGGTTGAAACGAACCCCCCTTGGAGGTTCCCTCAAACTTGGGTTCATTCGAAGCCTAGTTTGAGTGAACCCCTCTTTCTACAAAGTTTCCCTTTGTTTTTTGTTCGGGGAAATGTGAAATATGTGGGACGCAACATTTAATAGGGTTTTCTTGAAGGGGGGTTCGAGAAAACCCTTATTGGGTTCGTTTATATCCTAAGTTCATTCGAACCCTCCAAAACCCAAAAAAAAATCATGGGGGTGTTTTTTGAAATTTTGCTTCCTCAACAGAATTGTAAACCAGTTTTGTGGGATCACCCTATCATGAGCTATGCTTGTTAATAAAGAGGGTTCATTTGAAGAATATTTGGGATATTTATCTCCTTATGCATATGAGTTTGAATTTTCATTTTATTTATTAGTAGTTTAAAATATGTGTTATCATGTCTGTATCTTGGTTTTGGGAATGAATTTGAGTTTGATCTTCCTTGGTTAGAGATGATTACATCATATATTTCTAAATATAAGATTGAATGATTGGATGTTGTTAAGTATTTTTAGTTGGGGTTTTGTGAAGGATATATTACTTGGCATAACTTAGCACTTTGATTTATTTATAGAAGGACATATTATGTGACATGATCTGTATTTTTTCTCTTCTTTTTCTATCACTAATTCTTAGAGGTTCATTTTCACATGATTTGGATGTGGAGAACTCGAGAGAGTTACAAAGACATGTTGTAAGAGATTATATAGTATATTTTGTTGCATGTGTAAATAGTTGTTATTATGCTATGTTACATGGTTCTAATTTAGCCACACAATTTCATATGAGTGTTGATTGGTAGACTTGGGATAACTTAATTTATTATTAAATTTGGCATTATCATTGTATTTAAAGTTACTATATATGCATGTTCTTCATTCATAGGTTTTATATAGGGATCTTGTGATAGAATTCTATGGGATGGCTATGTTTTTGGTATGAGTTCTAAAATTAGTTATAGAAACCTTTAGAGATATGGATGACTAGATGTACATAAGAATTTGTTATGGTTTTTATTTCTAATAATGTGATATTTTTTGCTTAGAAAAATCTTGGATTATTTTTATCATTTGGATTTGATAGTTGCACATTATTTGGATTTGTACATCTTCATCTAGGATTGTTCCTTTTCTTCTATGTGTGGCATGTTGGAGGATGAGAAGAGTTATTTCTTAAGATGGTGGTTGAACCTTATATTTTATTGCACGTATCTTGATGGAAAATAAGAGTATGTTGGGGATTGATGTAGTGACACGGATGGTTATGGTGACTTATTTAATCAGTTGAACCTTATGCAATGTATACAAAAATCGGGATAATGATAATAAAGGGGTTTTGTACACCTTACACAAGAAAATAATTATTGATTATATAAAGTTATTAGTGTACATGGTTCATCTTTGGATATTTGTTTAACCAAATTAAATATTTATTTGGGTCTACTTGTAAAGTTATATGATACATTGGTTAGATATTTTATTTGTGAGTTACATTGGAAAATATTTAGTATTGGGAAAAATTAACACCAAAAAGTAGATTTTAGGATTAGTGATTTTGTGCTATCATGTTTTTAAGACACAAGGTTTAGCCAATACCACTTGAGATTTTGTGTGATATTGATTATATAGAATAAAATAAAAGGTTAGTGTCAAGTTGGTTGTCATTTGTATTTAGATTTCTTGTAGAGTGCATATGTGAAGCATGGAATTGGATGTGTGGTTGTATCATTAAACATGCTCAAGGACACATGGAGGATGCATTGGACGAGCTTGATATTTTATAAGTATTCATAAAGACTCTATAAGTATCTTGTAATGTTTTTATTGTTGAATAATACATTATGAATGCATTTGAAGGTTATGTTTTTCTCATGATGGTTTTTTTAGGGTATATATTGTGTAATATTTTTTTATTTTTATAATCTTTGTATTATGCCTATTATTTAAGATTTATACATGATTTTATCTCATAGGGTTATCTAGGAAATAGTTTGATCAATGGGTTGATGTAAGAAGTTGGGTCCACAAAAAACTCAAAAAGTGGAAGCGTTTTTTTGCTCTTTAGAATTTATCGTACTTGGACTGAAAATTTGAAGTAGTTACACATTGAATCTTAAAAAATTCAGTAGTATAAAATTTAGTATTTTGAATCTAATTTCCAAATATGTAATTTATTCTAATACTCAGATGTTAATAATTAACTGTTAATAGGCACATATAAAAAAACAACTTTTTAAAAGTCACCTTTTTGCCATGTTATGCACATATATGGACACACCTTTTTCACCTAAATAAAAGTATTTTTCTAATTATTTTTGGGGAAAGATATGTAACAACTTGAAGATTGATGAGGATATTTTTTTCTAATTCTTTTATTGAATTTTATTGGCCTTAGTTGTTGTTTTTTTTTTAAATCAACATGTACGTACAACATAATTGGACCTAAACTAAATATTTTTTGTTTTTTTCATTGTGTAGAGAATTTTTTGAAGCTTTTTCATAAAAAAAATTGTGAAAAAAATTAATAGATAAAAAGTTATCAAAAAATAAAAAAGCCTAATATTTCAAGTTTATGGACCAACTTTCTTATAAATTAATTAGAAAATAGAAAACATAATCAAATCCTATATATATATATTTGAAAACCAGACATCATGATCTATAATGGGTTTAAATTTCATAGGTTAATTTTGAAAAAAGTCCATCAACTATATTTCCGAAGTTGGACATTTCTCTTGAATCTGCCTTAGTTTTTTTATTGAAAGTCAAAGGCTAAGGGTCGAGTTGCCAAAAATCTCCCGGGCCTAAAACCCAAGAAAAATTTGTTTTGGAATTTCCTTTTTCTTAAGAATGGGTACCCGCTTTAAAAAGGCTACCTGTTTTATTTTTAGAATGGGCATCAGTTTTAAAATGGCTACCCATTTTATTTAAAAATGGGTACCCATTATATTTAAAAATATGATTATCCATTCTATTTTCAAAATAGGTACCCATTTTATTTTTATAATGAGTACCCATTTAGGAATGAGTTCCTGATCCAAGGCTTGGGTTCCCATTCCTAAATGAGTACCCATTTCTTTCGACATTTTTTAGTTGAAACTTTCCCTCTTCATTGACCCAACTTCTTGCACTTACCCCAACCTAGTAATTTCCTAACAAATCTATCCTTCAAGAACACCTTTGTATTTATGATATTCATATATGTTAGAGAAAATTCTATATAAACATTAATATTTTATAATGGAATACATTTTTATTGTCATTAAATAATTTATTGTTTGATCATCCTACATTTGTTGTATGATTGATGTACTCACCTAATCATTTTTTACCTATTATTTATGGTTATTATGGCACCAAAATTAGATATTTCTAAATTATTTTTGATGCTCTATGTGTTCGCATGATTGTATAAATCACTTTTTTTTTCTTTTTCATGTATCATTTCCCCCTTCCCTCTAAATCCAAGATATTTAATGGATGCAACCAAAAAGAAGAGAAATATAATATCTGTAGAATTATTCTTATTGAAATTTCAATGTGGCCTATGTCACACAAAGAATCATCACTATAGTTGGACAAATATTGATCATATTACATTTCATGAATGAAGTAGAGTATGATCCCTAGGAACATCACTAGTTAGCCATACCATAACACATTAGTAAATAATGGATAGTTAATATTTGATATATATATAGAGAGAGAGGGGGGGGGGTGGGTATTAGGGGAAGAGATGGAAATTATAAATAATCCTTTTTCTTAGGTATCAGTCATACAATTGTGGAAGGGGTTATGGTTTGTGTTTATGGGATAGGAGGTTTTGAAAAACTAGAATTTTTAATTCATTTCTATTTACTTTTGTTTTAATTAGAAAATAAAAAAGGAGTTGATTATGATATTTAATTGGATTTTTTATACATATTTTTTAAGCCATAAGTGGGTGTTCAATGATGAAATTATTTCTACACAATATAAAAGCTACAAGATTAAAAAGAGGGACTTATACCTATGTGCACCTAGGAAGATAATGAATAATGTAAATTAGAAATGAATATCCTCATGGACATCCATCTAGAGGGTCTCATACATCAAATTAGTGTAACTTGGTAATAATAAGAGATATTTTTTTATCGTTTTCAACCAATTTTATATATCTTCCTTATAAACGTTAATAGATATCTTATGTAATAATTTCAACATGATAATGTTAAAGAAGAATTATTTAGTTTTGATGGGTAAATATAAGATGGATAAACAATTATATTATTATTTTATTATGGCTTATCATATGTACAAGTAATAGTTTATTTTTCAATTCAAGCATGTAAAAGACTTCAAGATTGACAAGTATTGAAACAAAATAATCAACCTTAAATTTTTAATTATATTTTCAGTTAGGAGTCAACGTAAAATTATGTTACTAAAAACCTTTGACTTAAGTTTATTCTAGAATTTCAGTTTAGATCCTCATATGATAATGGTGGAAATAAAGTGATTAGTCAAATATATGATGAGTATTTAAATAAATAGGGATTAAAATTGTGCTTAAAAAATGTGTACATAGAGTATATGGTAAAAAGGGGTATACCACTTTCCTCTCTCTTTCTCTACTTTTTTTCTTTTTGTATACAATGAAAGCAACTTATTATTTGTGCCTAGTTCACCTATGATGTAAGCTATTAAGTGTCAATTTTTTTTCCATAATTTAGGTCTCTATGGAACACTCTTACCAAGGAGGAGTTCACACAAGAAAAATATAAGAATGGTCCATTATGTTACATGGATAAAATATTATCTTTAAATACTTTAATATTTATCTTTCATGTTGACCTAGAATGTTTATATAATTTTAAATACATGGTCATGTTAGGTTCACATGAGTCTCAAAGTGATATTAATGTTAAAATTTGCATGGCCATACAATTCCCATTTAGTTTTTATCAGTTTTAGTGAAATATATTAATATAATTACATGTGGACAAGTGTCAGAATCTTATTCTAATTTTGACTCATGGTCTATTCCTTATTCATACCCATTCCATCATATTTACATACATTCCCACATATTCATTTATTATTCCTTATTCACACATAATTTTTTACATTTTTTCCCTACCTTGACCTAATAATTTCCCTACTATTTTAATTTTTTATCTACTTGATAAATTGAACCTACTTCAATCCCAAGGAACACTAGATTGAATATACAATTTAAATATTCAAATTTAAGTTTCAAATTTCCTACCTCTTTTCACTAGTTTTCATGATTCAACTTGGCATATTTTTATGTGAATTGTTAAGTTAGTTTTGTTATTTAAATAAATTCAAGTTTACAATTGAGGTATATATAAAAATACATAGTAAAAAATTAATAAGGAGAAACCAATGTAGCACAAATCATTTTATAAAGGACAAAGAATCATCATTTGCATCAAAATCATATAGGCTACCCACATGTTTGCGCAATTTTAATTGATCCTTCACTTACAACCATAAATTTGGTTCATTCAAGGGGTCTATTTAGGATAGGTTAACCTTAGGGATCTCATAATATCCCCTTATGTTTTTATGAGCATTTTTTTTTATATATTTAGGCACAAATAAGGAAAATATGAATAGAATAATGCACACACTCACACTCTATTAGCTAATTCATATGTTATCAAGTTCATTTCTAAAAATTAGATCAAGGGCACAAAACTTGGGTTTGAATTTGAAGAAATCATCTAAATCACCTAAAAAAATTGTACATAAAAATGAAACATCTTCCAAATCAAAAAAATATATTTTACTTATGATGAATAATTTAAACTTAACATCAATATGTTTCTTCATCATTATTCCTAAAATTAAGTACATATATCCTTATTTTAATTTTATATAATTTTTACCACTTATTAAATTGAATGCAATTTTTTATTATAAATCTAAATTAATTATATATTTATTAATATCATTTAACTATCTCAACCTTTTAAAATATAATAACTATTAATAATTTTATATAAATATTTAATTTCAACATTGAAAAATTGGCATGAAAGAGGCCCTTCATATGAAGTTTAAAGACATTTAAAAATATAATCTAACACTCATTTTAAATATTCAGCTATTCATATTTAAGTTTTCATTCAAATACACGCCTTTAAAGAACAAAAAGATCTACTGATGAAAGAATTCCATCAGATCACATGTAAATATATAAGTTTTTCTATGTCTTATGAACCATAAATAAGAGATGGTAGGATTTTAAGAAAAAATAGAGTTAAAATTGTAATATAATTTTCTATATTTTTATCTTATTTTTATTATTCTTGTAATTAATTGAATATTCAAATTAATAAATAGTTTTAGTAGAAATAAGTATTTTTAAAAATAAAATAACAATTTAAAAGAGTTTCAAATCAATTATTTTTTGAAGCACATGAATGCAAGCACTCCAATCTTGTGAGCATAATAGTCTAATAGGGACATAGAACCCACGATCACACTTCAATGTTACTATTCAGGCCTACGAGCACATTGGATCAATAGAGATATAGTGTCTGATACCACAATGACCTAATGGAGGTTTAAACTCTGGTGACCACAACAAAACCACGTGCTTTACCATCACACTATGGGATGAACCTCAATATTGATGCATAATATTATATATATAATCTTGACTTAATTGTGAATTGGTAACACTCAAAATGGCATAGTTGTGCTTCATAATCTCTCCTAGTGAACTCAATGGAGGGGAATGGTTGACTAATAACTCCAAGCACAATGGATTAAATAAATAAAGAAAATAAAATGTTGCATACAAGTATATTTAAACTTATAAAGTGTTTCACTAAAGGGAAACAAAAATCCAGTCTAAATAAATGGGGAGAAATAAATCCACAAATCAACTAAAATCATAGATAGGAGACTTAGAATTTAAGTATAAAGATTTTTAATTTTAACCTTGGGCTAGTTATCTTGGTTGAGTCTTTTAATTGAATGAATCATTACGAACTTTATTACCAAGCCATTGAATGCAACCCACTATGTGAGCGGTTCCCTCAAAATCATGTTACATAAGCAACATCCATAGAAACACACACATATGCATATACCATATGTTTAGACATCCATATCTACTAGCAGTTGTAAAGCTAGTTGTCATGTACTCTTAATTGTGAGTTATCATTCGTTTGCTTAGCCTTTTGTGAGGCTTGTTAAAACATAAACTATATTTATTCACAAAGAGTCATGTCTCAAGTAACAGACACACTTGTCCATGTTTAATATCTATTTAAGGGACTTTGGATCCATATTTTTTATAGAAAAATAATTTTACAATATCAATTTTAGTTCTCCAATTTTATATAAGGCTATGCTAGTATTATCTTCAATGACATGTTTAGAAAGATTATTTTTATATGAGGTGTCTCTAAAAGAAGCTTGCAACTTTGAATGTGATGCATCTTTATTGAGGCTACCTATAATTTCAAAAATGATCCTTGAAGCCACATCAAGTGTCTAGTCCTTTCTCCAACATATTCTTATCTAAATTATCAATAACAAAAAAAATGATGCCATGGAATTTTAGAGATTGTAACTAATATAAACAAATAGTTATCCATCAAATTCTTAAACACTAAACCTAAATGATAATGTATCATAAAATCTAAATTTATGAACTATGCAAATCAAATAAGAATATCATTTGAGCATTGTATCTAATAAAAATTTGGAGAGAACATGATACACACCTCATTCTAGATTGATAGTCTAAAGAACTCAAATTTGAAGGATGATGAACCAAATAACTAGGATGGTAATTCATGACTTCCAAATAATTATTTTTATTGTTATTATTCAAAAACCAATTTTAAATGGTATCCTCTATGTATGTTTTAGATACACAAATCTAAGTTAAATAATTAAAGAAAATATATAAATAGAACTTTAAAGTAACCTATTATATTAAGCTTGAATCAACGCAAGATACTCTTGTTTATATATGGATTGCTCTTGCTAATGTAGGAGATATCATGAGCTCAAATGAAATAAATATGGTGAGAATTCAAAGTGTAGAGATTCTGAATATTTTAGGAAGATTCAAGAATGCCATCTTATCAATTTTTTGTCAATATCCAAGTGGAAAAGGTCCTTGTATAATGCTCATAATTATTAGATCATGAGGAGAAAGGATTTTATGTTATAAACATGGTCAAGAAATTTGTGTATAAAAATTCTATTCATGTATATTGGGATAGACTTGCTTTTCTATGGCTCCTCCTAACTTGGAGCCCCCTTAACATTCCACCCATCAATGGCTTGGTCTATTTAATCATGCATATGGTAGAAATTTGATACAATCAAGAATTATATCGATATGAATGGAAACCCTGAATAAAGCTCTGAAAGAGCATTGTTTGCAAGGCGAACATCTCTACAAGCCATGTAAATTAGTGTGTGTGATCAACCCTAAACCCACAACATCAATCTTTTCATATTCAATATATGACCACATAATTAAACAAGCATGACAAAAAACTTCACCAACAATGAAATGTTGGGAAAAGGGAAAGGAGAATATCTCAAGGCACCTTGATTTGGGGATATCGGCTTAGCTATAGATGTGGAGTGACAGTGTGCAGCCTTGTTGGGTGCTGAATCCCAATGGTCACTTTTTCTTTCCCTCCAATTGTATTATCTCTTCACATTCCTTTTTATTTTTGAAGACTTATCCATATTGGATTTAATGTAATTTCTTATTATTATGTTGTTGTAAGTTGTATTTGAACATTAGAAAGATCAATGAGAATTCCCTTGCTTAAAAGTGGTTGTAGCCAAATTGGTGAACCATAATAAATCTTTGAGTTCTCATATTTTTTTGTTGTTTTCAATTTTGATTTTATTTTTTGTAACCTTTTTCATTTCATCTGCAATAAATTTATCGAGAATTGGTATCAAAGCTTGTCATATTTATTGTGCAGGAATTGTGATAATTTTAGGGAATGGAGGAACTTAAAATTGTGGAAATTGTAGATAAAGTCTTTGCTAATTAGAAAAGATCACTCACTCACCTTGGAAGGAAAAGCAAATAAACCAACTGTGATGTCAGATGAAGATTGGGAGAGACTAGACAAGAAAGTGAGAGCCATGATTATTCTTTCTTCATCCAACAACGTTCTCTTCAATGTCACAGTAGAAAATAATTTGAAAGAGTTGAGGGATAAATTGATAGACATGTATGAGATGGCTTCAACCTCCAAAATTTTTTACCTCGTGAAAATATATATAATCTGGAAATGAAGGAAGGAAAAATTATGTCAAATCATTTGAACAAATTTAATACTTTAATCAGTTAATTGGTTTTGGTAAGTATCAATTTTGATGATGAAATCAAAGCCATATTACTATTGCATTCTCTTCCAAATGGTTGGGAAGGTGTTGTCATGGCAATCAACACCTTTGTATTTGGGAAAGTAAAACTCAAATTTGATGGCATTGCTACAACTCTACTTAATGAAGATATGTGAAGGAAAAATCAAGGAACTGCATCCAGTGATTTGATTTTTGGCAATAGAGGTAGAAACCAAGAAAGGGCCAAAAATAACAATAGAAAGATCAAAATAAAAAAGGAGATCAATTTCATGGGGAAAAATTGGAGGTTGTTGGTTTTATGGAAAAGAAGGGCACACAAAGAAATATTGTTGGTCATAAAAATAGGTGCAGAACCAATCGAAGGGTAGTGAAGTAAACACCACATATGAAAAAGATGAACATGTTATACTCTTATCAATGAGTGAAACTACGATAGGTTCATGGGTGTTGAATTTTGTTCCATTCTTTCATGAAACCTCATGTTGAGATGCCTTTCAAAACTATCAAGAAGATAAATTTGGTAAAGTATTTTTTGGTGATAATGAGGTATGTGAAATTATTGGTAAAGGTGATGTGATGTTGAAGTTAAAAAATGGAAACAAATGTTTATTGTGTGATGTGAGACAATTTTTTGAAACTTAAAAGATATCTGATTTTTGTGGGTCAGCTTGAGGATCAAGGATGTAGCATCACTTTTTCATCAAATTCATGGATGGTGACCACAGGGGAATTAGTGGTTGCAAAAGGAAGTGAATTGGGCACATTATATGTGCTAAATAGTCCCACTGAAGTGGGAGTAGTGATGGCACTTGTGGACAGTAAAGAATAACTATGGCATGGAAGGCTCGAGCACATGAGCAAGAAAGGGATTGAAATCTTTCTCAAAAGGGACCATTTTTGAGGATTAAAATCTATGGATTTGGAACTATGTGAGCATTTTCTATACGACAAGCAGAGGTGGATTAGTTTCTCAAAGACCATACATGATAAAAGACACCCTTGGAGCTTGTGCACTATGACATGTTGTGGTCCTACAAAGGTAACCTCGTATAGAGTAGATAACTATTTTGTTACATTTATAAATGATTGCACTCGAAAAGAATGGATTTACATGCTCAATAGGAAATCAAATTTTTTTTAAAAAATTGAGATTTTAAAGCTATTGTTGAAAACCAAACGGGGAACAAGATTAAATGTTTGAAAATGGATTGTGGTGGTGAATTTTTTTCTTTATAGTTTGATGGATTTTGTGTAGATAATAGTATTCAACATATTAAAGTTGTACCATTCACACCTCAAGAGAATGGTACAAGTGAAAGGTTGAATTAGACGATTCTTGAGAGGGTTCAAAGCATGCTCTCTAATGTAGGTTTAGGAAAAGAGTTTTGGGTGGAGACAATTCACACAACAATGTATTTGATTAGTCACAACCCCTCTTCTAGATTGGATTTTGATTATCTAAAGGAGAGATGGATTTGAAGGCGAATTTCATACAAACATTTGAGAATGTTCGATTACAAAGCTTTTGTTCATGTTTTGGAAGAGAAGAAAAAAAAATAGATTTCAAATCAGGGTATGTGCAGGATCATGATGGGCCAAAAAGTGGCGATATGTAAGTGATATGATGGCCCATGTGGCTGATGACTTTTTTTTACCCAAAATTGATGAAATGAAAAGGGTTTTTAAAGGATATTCTTAGCTTTCCACGAATATAAATTATGCTTTACTTTGAATTTAATAAATTATTATTATTCATTTTCTATTTGAACTATGACTAAAGTCCTGATTGATAGGTTGATTGAAAAACATCTATATATTTCAAAGAGTATCACATTTTTTGAATTTGAAACATGTGTCACATTCTATGCTTCACATACTATAGGATTAAAAAAATAGAATTGAATTTCATGAAGTTTTGACCAAGTTAAGGTGGTTAGACGTACAATTTTTTTTATTTTTTAAAAGTTGTAATAAAAAAATCATAATTAATTATTTACTTGGAAAAATTACAAAAAAATATGCATCACATCGAGACATGAGTCTTCTACTTATATCTAAAATATTATTAAAAAAAATGAATAATTTATTGTGGTTAGGTTGGTCAGACAGACACCTACTTCTTATTTTTTCCCTGAAATTTAAGTACTACTGCATTGAACTTTTAAATTTTCACCAAATAGAATTTTTTAAAATAAAAATAAACCTAGTATTTTAGAAACTACATTCAACTTGCAACAGATTCTATTCTTACATATTTTTTAAATAATATAGTTAACTTATTCAAATTTTTACGTCAAGTTCCCTAACTTTGATTTTTCTAAATTTTATTGCCACTTAAGGGCCTAGTGTTTCCATGATGATCTTGTACATGCCCATCAGAGGGGTGTATAATTGTTAGCTATGGAGAAGATCAGTATGGTTTCAGGTTGTGGAATCTAGTTTCAAATAAAATAGTTTGTAGTAGAGATGTGGTATTCAATGAAAAGGCATTCCCAGGTTTAGAAAAATAGGGTCTTGAATCCATGAAAGAGTATGTATCTATTTATGATGGTTGTAATTTGTAGTTTTCACATCCAAAATTAATTTCAAATGTGCCTCAACAGCCATAAATGGCTAATTCAAATTTGTAACATACTCAAAGGAAAGGAAACTCAATTGAGGGTCTAGATTTTTCTCAAATTACACATGATGATGCCCTTGTTTATGTTATTTTGCAGCCACATGACAATACTAGTCAATGTCCAAACTAGGATAAATGTATGACGTAGGGTAGAAACATCAACTTGCCATCACAGGAAACAAATTTTCCAGTGTGTGATGATCATGGCTCTTTCTTTCCATCACAATGATGCTCATCATGAGTAATGGTTGGATGTAATGCAAGAGGAAATAGATTCATTGATGGCCAATCATACTTGGGGCTTGGTGAATCTTCCACCCAATTGAGAGCATGAAAGAATCAATGGGTGTATAGATTAAAAGAGGAAGGAGGCAGGAAACAATATCGGGCTCGATTGCTTGTCAAGGGGTATGATCAGCAAAAAGGGATTCATTTCAATGAGATCTTCACACCAGTTGTGAAGATGACTACAATTAGAGCATTTTGGGTTTGGAAGTAATATATGATCTTCAGTTGGAGCAACTTGATGTGAAGACAATGTTTCTACATGATGATGTAAATGAGGAGTTATAAATGCATCAGCCAAAAGGTTTTGAGAAAAAGGTAAAGAAGATCTATATTGCAGGTTGAGGAGGAGTTTTTATGGGCTCAAACAAGTCCCACAACAGTGGTACCTTAAGTTTGATTCATCCATGGCTAAGCAACACTTCACACACTACGAATCTAATTTGTGTGTGTATTATAAGGTTTTGAATAATGGTGAGTTTATTTTATTGATGCTTTATGTTGATGACATGCTTGTTACTCATACTACTATGAGTGTTGTTCATGATATGAAACAAATTTTAGCTCAAAAATTTGCAATTAAAGATTCAGGGGCAAAAAGGAGGATACTTGGCATGGCTATAATTTGGGATAGACATAAGAGGGAAATCATATTATCATAAGAAAAATGCAGTGACAAAGTTTTGGATAGATTTAACATAAAGGGTGCTAAGCCTGTGAGCACTCCACTTGCTGACCACTTTCATTTGTCATCTGAAATGTGCCTCCAAACACCTTAGGATCAAGAAAAAATGAAGGGTATTCCCTATTCATTATTGGTTGGGATTCTTAAGTATGCGAAGGTGTGTACTTGTCTAGATATTTCCCATGCAGTGGGAGTAGTCGACAGATTTATGAGCAATCCGGGCAAGATTCATTGGGAAGCAATGAAGTGGATACTAAGGTATTTAAAAGACACTTCAGATTATTTTTTCTATTTTGGAAGTAGAGATGCACAACTGTGTGGTTATATTGACTCTAATATGGCCGAAAACCTGGAAAAATGAAGGTCTACAATAGGTTATGTGTTCACATTTTTTGAGGCAGTGATTACTTGGGTTTCATGGTTGCAACAGGTGGTTGAACTCTCCACTACCAAGGTTGAATATATTGCACTCTTGAAGGTGCAAAGGAGATGATTTGGTTGCAATGACTATTGGGAGAGTTGGGTTTCAAACATGTTTTCACCTTTTTTTTGTGATAGCAATAGTGCTATTCACTTGGAAAAAAATTCAGTCTGTCATAATCATACTAAACATATTGAGTTGTGTTATCATTTCATCCGGAATGTTCTTAAAGAAGGTAAGCTTAAAGTGGAGAAAATTGATAGAAAGGTCAATCTGGCAGATGCTTTGATGAAGATAGTACCACAGGAGAAGTTTTCATTTTGTAAGACTTATCTCAACATTTTCAAGATGTGACAATAGGGTTAAAATAGGGGAACATCTCCAAATTTGTAGTAGACGTTGGACTTCAAGTGGGAGATTGTTGGGTGTTGAAGCCCAATGGTCACTTTGCTTTTTCCCTTCAATTGCATTGTCTATTCACATTCCTTTTCTTTTTGAAGACTTATCCATATTGGATAATATAATTGCTTATTATTATGCTGTTGTAACTTGTATTCGAATATCAGAAAGACTAATGAGAATTCCCCTACTTAAAAGTGGATGTAGCCAAAATATTGGTGAACCACTATAAATCTTGGTGTTCTCATATTTATTTGTTAATTTCAATTCTGAATTTATTTTCTGCAATATTTTTCATTTCATCTTAAATAAATTCATCAACAAGCTTCCCACACAAATGGCTTTGTTGTGTCTTCAAATTTGGGGCTATTGACTAGAGCTTGGAGAATGATTATTGCAGATTAGTGGAATGGGTTTGCGAATTGTCGAGATTCAGGGGAAGGTTTTGGATGCCGTAAATGCAAAGCTGGATGGGAATTATGTTAGTGAGGTTGTTGTACTGTCATCTGGATCCCAAAGCCAAACTGGGCATAAGACAGGTGATCAATATTCTAAAATTTAAAGCTCCACTGGCTCACGTTCCTCTCACTTATCCACTAGCCATTTACAATAATAGAACTTTTATCCACAAACTGCCTGCCACAAATAATAGAACTTTTATCCATGAACTGCCTACCACAAATAATGTTAATTGAGATTCCTCGTCCCACAACATAAAATCAACTAAAATTTCAACCAATCTCACCGAATTCCAGTTCAATGTTTCTCTGACATATCAAGTGACGCCATACAATCTAACCAATTTAATGGTATATGTTCCCAACACTCTAATTCATTACTAATATGACAGATTGAGAGAAAAAATCTACTGAAATTATTGTTAAATATTTAGGACACCCATTCCCAATTGATGTCTAGCATAACAGGCTAAGAGAAAATATTCATTTTCAAATAAAGAATCAGAACATAACAACCGTATAAAATTTAAATTCATCACTAGTCTGATTATGTTAGACAGAAATAATAATTTGATAAAAAAATTGAGTCTTCTGAAATCTATATCTAAGGAATTTCTCTTCGAAAATTTCTACCTTCTTAGACCCACAGCCCCAATAATATGACTCCAGGCCCCCTTCAGAACAATGTTTCTTCACTAAAATAGCACTAAGACTCCTTCAAAAACATTCCCACCGCCACAAAGATCCACGTTGAGTAATTGAAACCTTGTTAGAAATGTTCATTACATCCAATTTGTTGGAAATAATTCCAACTTTAGGTTTTACCGCATTACCTCGGCGTTCATTTTGTCCCCCGCAGTTGAGCGGTTTACCGCCATACTGCAACTATCCTTTTCGTTGCTCATAGTACCGTGGTATTACTGCCATACCGTAGCCTATCTATTTTCTCCCTGTGGTAGTGCGGTGTCCTTGTCTTACCACCATACCGCAACTTTCTCGGCAGCTCCTCGCGGTTGCACGGTGTTACCGCGATACCACAGCCTCATCTTTCTATGCTCGCAATAGCGTGGTGTTACCGCTATATCGTAGCTCTCTCTGCTGCTCCTCGTGGTAGCACGGTTAACGGTGATACTGTGGTCCTATTCAGTGCCCCTCGTGGTAGCGCAGTATCCACCGCGATACTACGCCAGCTTTCTCTCTCATCTGCGGTAGCACGGTTTTTGCTCGTTTTGGCCGCTGTACTTTATGGTGTATGTGCTGGCGATCTTTTATATCAATTGGACATTGTTTTAATGTGTTATGGGCATGACTTCATGGCCTTTCTTAATGGCCTTTATTATTATATTAAATGTGGGTTTTTCGGGTTGCTGAAGATTATTAATTTATATAGGTGCTTGTATTTTGTGATGGAGACAGAGTGTGCAGACATGTAAACAGGCTCTGAAGAGCAAATAAAAATACATTGTATCAAAAGTTGAAAATTTTCTTAGAAGAAGCAAGATTCTAGAAGAGAAGCGTTGAAGCTCTGTAGTGTTGGAAAATATGTTTTGAAAATCAATATAATATCAAATTCTGGGTTTGGTGCATATGTCTAAATTTCTTAATTTTTTGGTGTTTAAATATGAATGATGTTGTGTTTGTTCTTGTATGCCTTCTGTTATTCCTACAAAGTGGTATCAAAGCCTTCTCGGTCAGGTTGACTAGGAGTAGAAACTTATGGTGAATTTGTGTGAAGTAATCACTATCTAGTTTGAGAAAGCCATAGAGTGTCTAGGACTTGTTTGTTTGCAAAATCTGAGAAGTTTGTCTGGGTTTTGAAATTTGTGAAGAGAGTTGATAAGAAAAGAAGTCTTTGTTTAAAGAAAAAAGGGTCTTTGCTTTAGAAATCCTCAAGTGCTTTGTCAATAGAAAAATTGCTTCTGTCATATGTAGTTGTCAAGTGAGTAAGAATTCATTCCTAGAGAGGAAGATATCATAAAAGGTTGAATGTTTGTAAAAAAAATTGAAGTCAGTTTAGCTGATAGGGAGATTTAGAGTGTTTAAAGCCTAGGAAGTATCTTTCTAACTAGTTGTTGAGAGAAGTAAATAGGAGGTTGTATACATCAGAAGAAAGAAGAAGAACGTTTGAAAAAAATTGTTAAGAAAAGCCAGAAGAGCTGTATTTTGAAGATAAAGAAAATAAATTAATGACATAAGAGAAGTTGAGCAAAAGCCCACAAGAAAAAGAAGTTGTTACAAGGTGTTTTAAATTTGTGAAGATAATTGTTGAGAATTGTTAAAGCAGAAGCTTTGTTGAAAAAAGAAAAAAAAGATTGTGCAGAACTTTCGTTTCCAGAACAAACAAAAGTTGCAAACCCAGCTGCTGAATTTCAATCACGAGATCAAAAGGTAAGTTGAAACTTCCTATTACAAATGGGGAAAGTAGGGAAAAGAGTTAAGAAAGAGAATAAAAATTTGTCATATGCAAAAGATGTTTTAGAAGAAGAGTTAGTTTTGCTTAAAGATGAATTGGGTATTGTTAAAAAGGACAATGGGTGTTTTATTGAAAGAATAAAAGAGTTGTTGAAAGAAAAGTGTTTGTTGTTAGATGTAAATGATGATTTAGAAAAATAATTAAGAAAGGTTAAGGCTAGAAATGAAGAGCTAGAAGATAGGTTGAAGTCCTTTGAAGAAATTAAGAAAAGAAATGAGGAGGTTGAACAAAAAATGAAGTTGTTTGATGAAATAAAGGAAAAGAACGAAGATTTGGGAAAAATCTTGAAAAGGGTAGAAGAGAAAAATTGTTTACAGTTGAAGGAAATCACAGAATTGAAAGAGGAAAATGATAAATTAAGAGCATGTAATAAATCTGTGGAAACAAAATTTTCAATATGTGATGTCTCATGTGACACAACAGATTTATGTTCTTCATTTGAAATTTTTTTTTTTTATTGAAAATGCTGGTGATAAAAAGTGTCTAGATGAACATGTTGATGAATTTGCAAATATGGCTAGTTGTGATAAAGTGTCAGAATCTTCAAAAGATGATGTTTGTTGTGAAGAGAATGCAGGGTTAAAAATCATGAAAAGAATGGGTTATACTGGACAAGGTCTAGGCAAACATGAACAAGGGATAATAGAGCCAATTGAAGCTACAATGAGGTCGAAGAATGAAGGTCTTGGATATGTTTCAAGAAAAGGAAATGCTACTACAAGTGCAGGTAAGTTTGTTAGGGAAATGAAGAGTAATGAGTGTTCACACTATCATAGAAGAGGTCACATCAAGGAGAAGTGCTGGGATTTACACCCTTGCAGTATTTGTGGTTCGAAAAATTATTGTGAAGAAATGTGTTGGAATAAGGTGTCAAAGAATGAGTCTACAACAAAATGCATAAAGATGGACTGTGGATGGGTTTGTGATTCAAGTTGGTAGAAGTTAACTGGTATGCTTAAGAAATTGTACAAGTGTACATATGTGAAGGTTAATAGAAATTCTGAGAGGTATGAAAGTTCAAAAGTGATGGAAAATGTTTGGAGAGAAAAGAAGTTGCAGTCTAATGAGTCACTTGCAAAGAGTGAAGATGAAAATCTCAGTTTAATGTTTTGAAAAATTGAAGACAAGAAACTATCGAAGCAATTGAAAGGGTAAAATGGTTGGTATCATTTTTGTGTGATAATTTTTTTTTTTATTATTGTTTTGAAAAATGAAAAAACATTGCTGAAATAACAGAACAAAGTTGTGCAAGAGGAAGTCACAAGAAATTCTAAGTTTGAGTAAAGATTGGTCATATGTAAGGAGAAATAAAAATTCAGAAAAGTAGCTAATGCTACCACTACAAAATTTAAAAAGTTTGATACAACAACAACTGTCAAAGAATCAGGTAAAACAACATTCAAGGATGTCTTTGGAAAGAAAGATATGAAGCTATCAAGAAAGAAAATTGTAATAAAAGTTGTTTGTGCATTGGAGAGAATTCATCATATGAATAGATAAAACAGAGCTTATAGCTGCAACTGTTAATGGTCATCATCAAGAGTTGAATTTGATGACACAGTAAAAAAAGAACACAACCAAGAGTTAGAGCTATAGCTCTCTATGTCATACAACAAAAGGTTTGTTTTTGCATGAAGAAATTAAAGATGTGATGGAAGAAGACAAGACTCATAAATTTGAAAGGAGAAGTTTGAAAGGGTACAACAGTTCAAAGATTCATGAACCAAGAAGGAAAAGATTGGCTATATATATCTACAGTTTTTGGAGAAAGAAATATCATAATGAAATGCAGCAGCATTCTGAAGGCAGAATCAAGACATCAAATAAAACAAATGATAAGATTCCCTAGCACCAGCAAAGTGCCACTATGGAAAGTGATGAATGAAATTACTACAACTAGTTTGTGGTAATCTGAAACCACCTCATTGAAAGAATGAAATTGACAAAAGTTAAGTAAAGAGAAAAAAATCTCACAATGATATGCAACAACATTTAGTAATCAGTATGAAGACAAAAGATGGACTTAATGACAGAACTCCCACGCACCAGTAGTGTGTTTTCATGGGAAGAGTTGAGAGAAATCAGGAATGAAGTCATGAAGCAAATTGAAAAGAATTGGAAATAGAGAATGAGAAGAGATTCAAAACCTAATTGATGAACAAGAAGTTGCTTTTGAAATAAGGAAGGTTGTAGATAAACAAGAAATGAAACAGCAACACAAGGCTATAGATAATAAAATCAGAATATGCCATTGAAAGGAATGAAATCACTCTTGTGAGTTTATGGTAATCTGAAACCACCTTCTTAAGAAAATGCAAATGGCAGATGGTATGAGCAACAACTCAGTTAGTGATAGATAGTAATTGATGAATGATGATGTTTGTAAATAGTTCGCATCAAATGATAGAAAGGAATTTGCAAAAGAATAAAGAGATCCAGCCATAGCTGAAAGAAAAATTTGAAGAAGATCCTGAAGAGATTATTGTTTTCGTGCAGAGAAGCGAACAAAGTGAAGGCTCATCAAGCTATCAACGAATTCAATGGAAGAGGCAGAAGCAAAAGTTGAAATTAAGGGAGAGTGTTGGAAATAATTCCAACTTCAGGTTTTACCACATTACCTCGGCGTTCATTTTGTCCCCCGCGGTTGAGCGGTTTACCGCCATACCGCAGTCGTCCTTTTCATTGCTCGCGGTACCACGGTATTACCGCCATACCGCAGCCTGTCTGTTTGCTCCCCGCGGTAGCGCGGTGTCCTTGCCTTACCGCCATACCACGACTTTCTCGATGGCTCCTCACGGTTGCGCGGTGTTATCGCAATACTACAGCCTCATCTTTCTATGCCCGCGGTAGTGTGGTGTTACCGCTATACCGCAACTCTCTTTGTTGCTCCTCGTGGTAGCGTTGTTAACCGCGATACCGCAGTCCTGTTCGGTGCCCCTCACGGTAGTGCAATATCCACCGCGATACCACGCCAACTTTCTCTCTCATCCGCGGTAGCGCGATTTTTGCTCATTTTGGCAGCGGTACTTTATGGTGTATGTGCTGGCAGTCTTTTATATTGAATGGACATTGTTTTAATGTTTTATGGCCACGACTTCATGGCCTTTATTATTATATTAAATGTGGGTCTATCCGGGCTGCTAAAGATTATTAATTTATATAGGTGCTTGTATTTTGTGATGGAGACAGAGTTTGCAGACATGTAAAAAGGCTCTCAAGAGTAGAGAAAAATACATTGTATCAGAAGTTGTAAATTTGCTCAAAAGAAGTAGGATTCTAGAAGAGAAGAGCTGAAGCTCTGTAGTGTTGGAAAATATGTTTTGAAAATCAATATAATATCAAATTCTGGGTTTGGTGCATATGTCTAAATTTCTTAATTTTTTGGTGTTTAAATATGAATGATGTTGTGTTTGTTCTTGTATGCCTTCTGTTATTCCTACACAATTGAATAAATTGGAAACCCAAAAGTTTCACGAGATTCAAAATTTCAAAGGTTCAATTGCAAAATAACACTCGATCCATCCTTTATTCCACATGCAAATATAGCTGTTATGGTTTGGTTTCTCTATCAGAAAAATAGCTGCATCCATAGAGCATAAACATGTAAATATATGAGATTTGACAATGCCTTTAAATCACATGACGCTATGTTGGTATCTACACTTAATTATCCTTGCCCAGTTGTGGGAGGCAACTATAGATTACGCAATCTCTATACTCGCTTTATTTCTACTTTCGTACTACTTATGTCGTGCGACTTTTCTCTATGATTCCTAAATGACATTGTTATTTGTCTAGACTGACATTTTTTATGTCAAGATTGGTGATTGACTACATATAAATGAATTCCATATGATTCTTGTATATAGCAATGAAGAGTTTGTGATCATTGAGAGCAATGAAGAGTTGGTTTTAGAGGTCAAGTAGGATTTTGAACAAACATGAAAGTTTTGTATCACAGACAAATGTGCCAAAGAGCTGTTTGAGAAATTAAAGGATAACAGAGTGCCAACAAAGAGCAATGCCAATGGAAGCAAGTTTGAAGCTTTTCATGTATGTTGAGTCAAAGAGGATTAAAGAAATTCTATGCACCAAATTAGATGTAGGATTACTTTGACTTCAATCCAAGAGCAACAAATAGATAAGGCATACTTTGTAGGTGGTCAGAGGAGACAAGATATTATCGAAATGTGTTGTTGCACACAATATCTATTGCCTGCTAAAATCGTGTTACATCTGCCTCTTTTGTAAGGAAAAAGCTACCCAGCATACAATCTGGCTATTTGATCAGATTTTTTAATTAATTAAAAATAAAGATGCAGTGTTCTCTTTGTTTTTAGTTAATTAATAAATCTAGTCAAATACCCAGATTGTATGCTGCATAGCCATTTCCTTTTTGTAGAGGTCATAGAGCCTTCTAGAATTCTACATATTTAAAGCACATGCGTGAAAAAAAGATTGGGGATGGGTGGTAAAAGTTTCTATTTTAAATGCTTCGTCTGATTGCTTGGGAGACACGGCAACGAGAACGGTTGGGAGAAGCTTCTGCAATTAATGCTTACTTTGACAAATGCGGAAGAAGTTAATGCTCTGCAACAGACATCATTATGAGAAAATTAATGCTCTCCAACAGACATAATTATGAGCAATGAAGATGGCATAGAAAACAAGCCACTGTGATTAGAGGAAGAGGAAGTCCAATAATAGGCAAGGATCTTTTTGGATGGGAAGTGGTTGTGGCACACCATGGGAAGAATCATATGAATCGGCATGAGTGCATGGCTGGCTTGAAAGAATTTCACACGTAAAATATACAATGGCCAGTGTGTGGTCAACAATCTCATTTGCTTACAAAGATTCATCCCAGGACTCAGGGAAACGGAAGTTGGATTTCTGTGATAGAAATGAAGTCTGATTAGAACCAATGCGGAAGAAAGATCTGCGTGTTAGGAAATATTCAGCAGCATAAACAACAGGTTTAGGATAACCAAGAGAAGCCAACAATGGAAGAAAAGATTTTCATGACTCGTGAAAATTATAAAATCCTCAAAGCCTCCTTGGAAAATCAGTTTCAAGTTTCAAAGAAAGTTTGTAAATGTTGTCAACCTAGATGTCTTATGGATAGTAATAGATTGGTTTTCATAATGCATGAAGCATTGAGTACATAATCTTTTCACGAAACTTGTGGTATGACGATAAATACAAGGCAGCCAAGAAGGCTGGGCTTAAACATCACACACTAAACAGTCAATGTTTAAGTGACTGTTTAATGTGAGTCTCACTTTAACTCAGCTCTGATCAATAAACCTGTGCGTAGCATTAAGCTTTGAAGTTAGCGGTTGTCTCTTTGTTTTGTGTTTCTTTGCCGTTACCTTTTCCACCGTTTACTGAAAAGCAAAATGCGGAAGCACAGACAAGACACGTACATGAACTGGATGCTGGACAATTTTTCAATACTCTGCCGCAATAATTCAAATACTTCACATTTAAGATTATTTATTTCTAAAAAATAGTTCAATATTTTAAGAATAATATATACAAATTTAATATAATATTAAAATGGAGAGTAATATGATAATAATTAATTTTAGAATCAATAAAAATGTTAAGTTTAAATGTTAATTATTTTTTAAAATTTATAATTAAATAAAATATATTGATTGATTTGACAATTTGAAATAAACAAAATAATTATATTTAAAAAATGATTAATTAAAGGTTTTAACTGAAGTAAAAAATATTATCATACAATTCATATATATATTTCAAAATATATAAAATTATAAAAAAAAAAATTAAATAAATAAACTAAAATAATTTTAAGCATGTAAAATAAAATTTCTTATATAGATAAAAATAACAATTTAATTAAAAGAATTATTAAATAAATAAAAATGTTTTTCGATAAAAATAAAGTAAAAAATAAATATAAAATAAAATAATTCTAAACTAAATAGAATAACTCTTAATAAATAAAGTAACTAAAGATTATATTTTTGGAAATCTTTTAGATAATGTATTTAAATATCTATACTAGTTATTTTTCACTTTTGTGAATTTAGTTTTATTATTTTTCAATTTTACTTTATAACTCACTATTTCCTGATATGCATAAAAAAATATTTAATCAGATTAAAAATAAAGAAGAGTAAATAGATATCAAATTTTAAAACTAATCTATAATTCTTCAAATGTTAATTTTAAAATTAAATATGATTATATATTTGAAAAAAATAAACTCCTATAAAGAAATATAACTTATTATTTAGCAATCAAATAATTAACAAAAAAAAATGAAATAAAATTTTAAAATTAGATGTGATTTTACCAAATGAAAAATAAGTAACAGTTCATATTATTAAAAATTAAAACTTTATATATATATATTGGTTTAAGTGGGAATTTTTAATTATAATACATGTGTGTGTGAGAGAGAGTGAAAACTTGAAACAATATATCTCTTGTTTAAATTTTTTCACTTTTACTTAAAATAGTATATAATTTCTTACTTTTTTTCTCTTACCCATTTTATTAGTGTCACTAGTTCTCTCCATGCAAGTTTCATGTGATTTATTACTATTTCCTTGTATTCAAAAGAATCTAATGTGAATTCATGTATCATTTGAATTTAAGATAAAGAGAATATTAGGAAAACTTTAGTTGAAACATTTTAAAAGAATAGAATTTTACATGACATCATTCTAAAGGATCTCCATGACTAAAGAGTGTTATCATGCATCCATTCAATGACTCTGAAATTTGACCTTTCAAATGGGTCATCCTACAAGAAAAAGACCCTTGTGGTCTATCATTTTATCCAAAGTATTTTTTAAACACCAACTATTCTTAATAATCAAAGAGGGGAAATATTTCAAGAAAGTCAAAAGAAAAAGAGTGAAATTTACCAAATTAGATCCATAGCTCACAAGACAAACTTGTGCTTCTAGAAAAGATAGATGGAAAAGAACTAGATTCAATCCCTATTCACGTGGAATTCAACACCAGATATGAACTATTCTCTATATTTTTTCTAGAGTAAAGTGTCTTATCCTTCACATTTACTTTCTTAAATTATCATTTAATATTTGTCCTACAATTGAATATTGAATTAATCTAGCTTGATTCATGCCATATTTGTATGCATTTCATTTGACTATCCTATAAGATGAATCCTATGGAAATGTTATTTCCATTTACAATAAAGTAAATTAAAAAAATCCTGTAACAAATGCTTATATTAGGGGACCTTATCATACACCAATTCATTATTTTTTTTGATAGTGGTGCAAAAAATTATCCATACAGGATTTTATCTTTTATAAAGATATTATAATATTAACACCAAATGAAGTTGAAAAAAGTTCAACCACTAATTATCGTATATATAACTCTTAAATTTTAAATATCAATATCACAAATATTTTCATTTGCATGACAACAAATCAGATAAAGTCATTCATTTTATATCTATTTTATCAAGGATTTTTTTAAAACATGCTATTATAAAGTTTATAGGAAAAGAATAATAAGAGGGTTTTTAATAGGATTTTTAAATATTGAAGTTTCAACTCCCACCTTCTAGAAAAATTAAATTAATTAGTTTTTTCAAAGCTAGAAACAAGGTTAAAACATAAACTTTTATTTTTTATATTTTATCATCTTGATCTAATTAATAATATATCAAATTGGAAAGATAAAATTTAAATAGACTCCAATTTTTTTAATATAGAAAAACGTTTTTCTTTGAAAGTAACTTAATGACCCCTATATTGAAAGATACGGGCTGTTGGGCCTGTTGTATAAAAAAAAAAACTTAATGACCCCTATATTGGCATAAGGACCAACTCTTATTTCTAATAGAGAAAGTTACAACCTTTCTAATATTATTTCTTCTTATCTAACTATCTAATGTTTTATGTTACCTTACACTTTCCTATTTCTCCTAAATGGATTGGTATTTAACTTTACAATATATAATTACATATCTATTGCTATTTCATTTCATAAATCATGCATAAATTTTAAATAGAATTTAAATTAACAACTCATTTAAGAAAGTTGACACAATATATCTCTTGTTTAAAATTTCACTTAAATTGGTATATATATAAATACACTTTTATTTTTTTTTAATTTTTTAATAATTTTAATTGTTACTTATTTTTTCATTTGGTAAAATCATGTCTATTTTATTTTTTTGTTAATTATTTGATTCTAGCACTAAATAATAAGCAACATTTATATCTCTTTATAGAGTTTTTTTTTTTCAAATATAATCATATTTAATTTTAAAATTGACATTTGAAGAATTATAGGCTAGCTTTTAAATTTGATATCTAACTACTCTTCTTTATTTTTAATTTGATTAAATATTTTTAGAAATAGTCAATTCTAAAGTAAAAATAAAAATAATAAAGCTAAATTCACAAAAGTGAAAAATAACTAATATAGATATTTGAATACATTATCTAAAAGATTTTGAAAATATCATCATCATTTTTTAATTTTTTTAATTTATTTTTATTTTTATATTTTATTTTTTTTAATAGATAAGTGCTACCAAGGGGGTAGCTCCCATAGCATAATTTCTTAAAAAGAAAAGCACGCCCTTGTCACGAGGGGTGCAATACAACATACCAAAAGAATATGATGATCATTCCTACAGAACACAACACACACAAGATGCCTCATTTACTTCCCAGTTTTGTCGATCTTAACTCCATTTGGTGTTTTAGTCTAGAATAAGATGATTTTTTCTCTGTGACCTTAGTCCATTCCTGTTTAGCCCTATGAGGAGAATCCAGATCATTGTTGTTTCCATTTTTAGTTCTATGGGAAGCAACATTCAAAGACACTGGTGGATTTGAAAAATGTGACTTAGATAATACTGACTGTGGTGAGACTGACTCCTTAGTGAGGGGAGAAGAGGCATCCACCATATTTGGGCTAGCAACAATCAAACTCTCCTCAACTCAAACTTGCGGGGCTAATGGGGAAGGGGAGCATGAAGGAGTAGTCACCGCTGCCATATCCAGTGTAGCAGAACCATCCTCTTTCACAACTGGTGCGATGACATAGTGGTTGGACTCCACTCCAATCCACCAAGTAGGTTGGTTTAAACCGCCTTTACTTTGTGTAAACCCTTGCTTCTTATTGCACCAAGCTGTAGCATGGGACATAGAGAAGCATCTCCTGCATCAAAAAGTGATATTTTCGTAGTCTACATGTTGTCTCTAGTGTTTGTTTCCTACCTTTAAGGAGATTTTTGATAGAAGGCCTTTGGATAACTCAAACTCCACACATAATCGAGCATAGGTAGAATTATCATAATTAATGGTTTCCTTTGAAATACTGTGATACTTCCCAAGCCCTTGGCCATAGCTTTCAAAAACTCAATCTCCCAAAATTGTAGTGGTAGGTAAGGAAGTCTTACCCAAAGGCACATTGAGGAGAATGTCTCTATTTGAGGGTCGAAGGATGGGAACCAAGGCTTGATGCACAGGAAATCCCCTTGAAAGACCCATGGGCCAAAGTTGAGAATTACTTCCTTATCTTCTAAAGATTCAAATTCCAGAATGAAGAAACCCCTGGTGCGAGGATAAATATTGATTTCGGCCTCCATATATTCCTTCCAATTGGTGCATATCCAGTTGTGAAGATCGCACAATTTTGGCCATACCCTAAAAAATCTGCAAATTAAAGCATGATCTGATAGATACGCTTCCCTGTAATGCATGACACCATCCAAGTGAATCTCAAGAATTGTATTGGAGTGGCGAACAACAAGCGGGGGACTGAGCATAGAGGGGTGAGTAGCAATAGGGTGGATACCACCGGAGATAGGTCGCTCACCAACAGCGCAGCCCTTTCGCCCAAGTGCGGTTTTGAAATCTAACTTAGGGCATCTGTATATTCACGAAGGAGAGGGGGGTGAAGACATGGAATTTATCACATCCGCCTTTGTGCTACATCCACTACCATCTTCAACCAGACTTGAGGTGTTCAAACCCAACTCGTCATAGGAAGAAGACCTAATAGGATTGTTGTGCAACACGCGGGAGGAGACAAGGAGTTTCAACACAGAGCAGTCCATGAGCACAATTTTTATTATTATTTATCATCGTTATTTTTTAATTTATTAAGAGTTATTCTATTTTATTTTATTTTATATGTATTCTTTATTTTTACCTAAAAAGCATTTTTATTTATTTAATAGCTATTTTAATCTATATAAGAATTCATTTTTTTCACATGCTTAAAATTATTTTATTTTATAATTCTATATATATTGAAATATATATATGAATTGTATGATAATATTTTTTACCTTCATTTAATACCTTTAATTAATCATTTTTTTAAATACAATTATTTTATTTATTTCACATTATCAAATCAATCAATACAATTTTAGTTAATTAAAAAAATTGAAACATAATTAGCATTTGAACTTAACATTTTTATTGGATCTTAAATTAACTATTATCATACTACTCTCCACTTTAATATTATATTAAATTTGTATATATTATTCTTAAAATATTGGACAAATTTTTAAAAATAAATAATCCTAAAGGTAAAGTATTTGAATTATTACCATAGAGTATTGAGAAGTTGTCCAATGCCCAGTTCACGTGCCTTGTATGTGCTTCCACATTTTTCTTTTTTCGTAAACGGTGGAAAAAATAACAACAAAGAGACACACAACAAAGAGGAAAATGCTACCTTCAAAGCTTAATGCTACGGGTAGGTTTATTGGTCAAAGATGAGTTAAAGTGGGACCCACGTTAAACAGTCACCTAAGCAACCTAAGTATTGATTGCTTAGTGTGTCAATGTTTAGTGTGTGATATTTAAGCCCAACCAACAAAGAGAACCAAAAATACATAAATAACACAATATGAAGGGGTTTAATAGGGAGTTGTAAGAAAACCAAAAATGCATAAATAACACTATTTCAGAGAACCAATCTAGAAAACATAAAGAAACTTTATGAACACAAGCAAGATAAAACAATCTACCTTGACTGTTAATACAAAAAAATCTTCTCAGTATGGGGACATCAAGGAAGGTGTTAAGGGGCTATGAGGAGGTGAAAGGCTTAGTGCAGATGGGGTACAATAAAAATGTATCTGGTGGGGACTTGAGATTCGAAATCTGCACATTAGAAATATATTTAATGTTTTTACTTGAGAGGGCTTCCCAGTAGATTGGAAATCAGTGTTGTCTTGCACACTCTTTATATATGTAGATGTAAATAATCTGCCAAGCTGCTATGATTGACCCTCTACCTCCAAAACTATTTAGGAGGATGATAGAGTGTAGAATCTAAAGTTGGGTATAAAAAGCAAGGGAGGGGGAAACCACATGCATGTTTTAGAACTAAATACTTTACAATTGATTACCACTTCACTCTAACATCTAATTGAAGGCTCTAGGAAAATTTACCATCAACAATTCACTATGGGAAAATTCACTACCATGACAAATTCACCTCAAGGAAAATTCACCACTAGCAATTCACTGCCGCAAAAATTAATTGCATTAACATTTTTTAATATATCTTTCCAAAACCTTGAATTTTTTTTGCAAAAGAATAATTTGATTTATGATAATCAAAATGATAATAAAAGTGCAGTGAAAATTATTCTTTTGAAAAAAAATTAAAATTTTTGGAAATATATATTAAAAAATGTTAATGGGATTAATTTTTTGTGGTAGTGAATTGTTGGTGCTGAATTTTCCTTGAGGTGTTCATTTGTCATGGCAGTGAATTTTCTTGGTGCACTATTGAAAAGGTATGGGATAAGTGAAGCAAAGAAGTGTTTTGTTGCTTAGTTGTCTTTAAGAAAGCCATTCAAACAATGCCTAGAAGAAAAAATTGGAATAGCATGGGGGAACTTAGTGTGCCAAATGTGTATAGAGAAGGCATTCACATGCATTATGATCAACTACAAGCCTAACATAAAACACTTGTAGGTTTATCTATGTGTTTTGAAAATGGCATCTATGTCGAACAAAATTGCCCATCATCCCCCACATTGTATGAACATTACATGGAAAAGTTAGATGAGTAGATGAATAAGAAAATTTACTTCTTTATGTGGATGACCTCATCTTGAAAAGAATCTCATAATTCAATAGAAATTTTGAAATAATTACATCTCCTTTGTGAAAAAATATTAATATAGATAAATAGAAACAATTTACTGAAGTCTTCATTTTCTCTAAGTTGGAGAAAGATATTTGGCAATCATCTGTGTTGAGGGCAACCTATGGAGATAGTGGCAGAATACAAGTATGTTGGTCTTAATCCCTACAAAAAATTTAGTTGGAAATCGTGAAATCCAAATAGAATATACTGGAGATGGAAGGCATTATACATGATAGAGAACATGTGCAGAAACACATAGTTTTGGAACCAAAAATCACAAGGATCATGTTTGGGCTGCTCCTCATGCTATTGGTACTTTACAAGTTTTAAGTATGGGGTAGTGATACATTGTGATTACAATGGAGACAAATATAGTGAATTACAAAGAGCTTCATCATGCATAGTTACAATATCAAAGCCTTGATTCTAATGAGATACTCTCAGGGTATGTGTAGGATCATGATGGGCCAAAAAGTGGCAATATCTAGGTGATATGATGGCCCATGTGGCTGATGGTTTTTTTTAATCCAAAATTGATGAAACGAAAAGGGTTTTTAAATGAGATTCTCAGATTTCCACCAATATAAATTATGCTTTAATTTGAATTTATCAAATAATTATTATTCATTTTCTATTTGAATTATGACTAAAGTCCCGATTGATAGGCTGATTGAAAAACATCTATAGCTTTCAAACGATATAACATTTTTTGAATCTAAAACATGTGTCACATTCTATGCTTCACATACTATAGGATTAAAAAAAAATAAAAAAATCATGAAGTTTTGACCTAGTTAAGGTGGTTAGACATATGAGTTTTTATATTTTTTAAAATTTGTAATAAAAAATTCATAATTAATTATTTTCTTGGAAAAAAATTACAAAAAAATATGCATCACATCCTAACATGAGTCCTCTACTTATATCCAAAATCTTATAAAAAAATATTATCATTTTATTATGGTTATGGTGGTCAAACAGACACCTACTTCTTATATTTTCCCTAAAATTTAAGTACTACTGCATTGAAATTTCAAATTTTCACCAAATAGATTTTCTATTTTTTTAAATAAACCTAGTAGTTTAGAAACTACATTCAATTTGATACAGATTCTATTCTTACATTTTTTTGAAATAATATAGATAACTTATTCAAAATTTTACGTCAAGTTTCCTAACTCTGATTTTCTAAATTCTATTGTCACTTAAGGGCCTATTTTTTTCATGATGATCTTGCACATACCCATCAGCTAAGCTATATACCTTTCCTTTGGAGATAATTCCCATGATGTTGACTACTAGACTATCGAAAGAAAATATAAACATGGATATTAATTGGTGGTCTAAGATGGTCATTGGAGAATTTCTCATAATGCAAGAAAGAGCACTTGGTCAGACAAAAATTAAGTGGATGAATAAGTGGGGCATTATCCTACACAACTGTCTTGATGTTAATCAAGAAGTTGAAAGGTGTGAAAAATAATCAAATTAAATAAGTGGATAAATAAATTCCTAGGAAGAACAAATACTAGATCATTGAATTTAATTCCACATATGAGCACCATCAAAATATTCATATAGGATTAGAAATCAATTGGAAATAAAAAAATATTTATAGCTCAATGGAAAATACCCAAGGAAGAATAGGAAAAAAAATATGTATATTTTCTAGCTTAGTGCTCATGAAAACATAGTGGCATTGGAGTGCTTAGTCTACATTGACTTCAAAAACAAATAATAGATAAGTTGAGGATTGAAACTTTGTGAAGGATGGAAAATTGTATGACCTATAGTTTAGGACATAGAACAAAAATCTTTTTCACTTTAGGGTATGTGTAGGATCATCTAGAAAAAAATAGGCCCTTGAGTGGCGATGAAAATTTAGAAAATCAAAGTTAGGAAACTTAACATAAAAATTTGAATAATTTATCTATATTATTTCAAAAATATATGTAAGAATAAAATTTATAGAAAAACGAATATAGTTTCTAAACTACTAGGTTTATTTAAAAAAAAAATCTTTTTGGTGAAAATTTGAAAGTTTAATACAGTAGTAATTAAATTTCAGTGAAAAAATAAGAAGTAGGTGTTTGTTTGACCACCCTAACTAGAATAAAATGATAATATTTTTTTATAAAATTTTAGATATAAGTAGAGGACTCATGTCCCAATGTGATGCATATTTTTTGTAATTTTTTTCCAAGTAAATAATTAATTATGAATTTTTTATTACAACTTAAAAAATATATAAAAACTCATATGTTTGACCACCTTAACTTTGTCAAAATTTCATGATTTTTTTTTTAATCCTATAGTATGTGAAGCATAGAATGTGACACATGTTTTGGATTCAAAAAATGTGATACATTAACTGAAAGATATAGATGTTTTTCAATCAACCTATCAATGAGTACTTTAGTTGTAATTCAAATAGAAAATGAATAATAATTATTTATTAAATTCAAAGTAAAGCATAATTTATATTGGTGGAAAGATGAGAATCTTCTTTAAAAACCCTTTTCATTTCATCAATTTTGGGTAAAAAAATTTGCCAGCCACATGGGCCATCATATCAATTACATATCTCCACTTTTTGGCCCATCATGTTCTTGCACATACCCTTTATATTTAAGGAAACCCTAGAGATCTCAATCCAAAGATGGAATGCAGGAAAGAGATCTACCGTAGGGTATCCTAGGGTATGATTGATGAATAAAGAGAGGTTCACCTCCAAGCTAGGGCTTGGAAAGACAAGTAACATGCAAAACTTAATGAACAAACCTAATGATATACAAGACTTGAATATATGACCTAGAAATGAATGTAAACCAGAACAAAGAACTCGATAAGTATAGAGGGGCAACTGGAAACCTATAGCAACTTGAATAGAGACTTGAAATGTTAAAAAAAATATTTTAATGCACACTAGGACTCATATGCTAGGCTGGGCGATTTAGTCCCAGATTAGGGTTTTTGGGCTAGAACAAAAATTTGGCAGTGACAAGTTTGGAACTCTTGAAAACTGTGAAATTCGCTATACTGGAACTCATATGCCAGAAGTGGTGTATCAGTCCTACTTGGCATTTTTAGAGGATCAATATCTAAATTTACTCTTCAATCTCTACTCTTTCTTCTCAATCTGGTTTTCGGATATGAAATGCTAAATTTTGCTTTGTAGGTATCTTTGAAGGGTCTTGTAAGCAAGGTGAAAACTTTGCAAACTTGAAAAATTCTTCCAATCTTGCTCCTTAGAGTATCTTCAACCTATATTTGCAAATCTTACACTAAAATGAGGGGAAAATTTTATTGTGTTAGTAGAAAGGGGTTTGCCTTGGTCAAAACCCTGTTTTGGTAATCAAACCTTAAAATGAAATCAAATGAAATGGAGGAATGATGAATGAACAAAATAATATATGTTTCAATTCAACAAACCCTAGGAATAGAATGTTGCAAACATGTATGAAATGGCTCAAAAGGATGTAGATCTTGACTCTTTCTTGAAAGGTATGGATCTTGATTTGAATGCTTGCTTGAATCATAAAACCCTACATAGCAAATTTTAGCTCAAAAATAAACATGATGCAAAATGACTTTGACATGATGCTTGATACTTGAATAATGCTCCAAAACACTTGATAATCAAATCTTGAATGCTCTTGTATGCTCTTGTAAAATCGTGAGCTAAAATTTTATATTATGCATGAATACTCAAGTTTATAGGTCACTTGTAAACTTGCTAGGTCAAAAATGACTCAAATAACCTTGTATTTATACTTGATTATGCCAAATTTCTCAAAATTACAACACTAAAAATTGACATCAGATCTAGGACAATAAAACCCCACTAAGAATTTGAATTTTATTTAGGTTTAATCCACATGCAACTCATACACTAGAAGTGGCCTATGAGCCCCATTAGGCTAGGCTATGGGACACTTTTTTCAAGAAATACTTAGTTTAATGTGAAATCCAGATCATGGCCCCAAAACTTAGGTGGTACCCATATGCCCAAAGTGGCATATGAGTCCTAGATCACTAAATCTAGGCCATATAATCCAAAAACACATGAATTATGATTGCTTACTGGTTCATGTCAGGATTATCTTGAAAATATGTATTAATTAAGGCTTGTGGATGCAAAATTGTAAAGTACGAAAAAATATTAAATTCCAAACTTCGATAATTACTTTAAATAAGATCCATTATATTCAAAATAAATTCATCATCTCATTCATTTAGACATCGAAGAACTAGCCGATTACATACAACGACTTAAAAGTCGATAAGATAATTTCATAATAATTCAGTCTAAATCATACAAGTGTCGAATTACACAATTCCAGTTATAAATACAATGAATAATAATATATCCAATTTACAATTCAAGACTTAGGCATTCAGTTGCCATAAGCTCGTCATTACATCTCTCAAGAATAATAAAGCATAAAAGAAATATAGTCCATCGATCTTCCATCCAAAAGCAAATCTTCATAAAGAAGACAAGAACAAGGATCAGGCGCTTTTTCTGCCCAACCTCGAAGCTTACGCTTCCCTAGAATTTCTTAGTCAATCAAGAAATACCTGACCCTGCACGAATTGCTTAGCAAAAATAAGTCTACGAGCAAGATGGAATCTGGTGCAAGCCTAGTACTACTAGTAAACCACAAGCATTTTCATTTTTCTAATTCCTTTAAGAAATAAGCAAGTTCGGTACTAAGATATGGTAGAGAGTTCAATAATCCATCTGTTTCAATGGTACAAAAATTACTTGGCCAAGTAAAATGTCATGCATGACAAATAAAAGTAGTTTTGGAAAATCAAAACTACACTCTCTATTAACCCATATTCGGCACCCATCCCGGAAGGTAACTTTCCCAAAAACATCACATGCAGAATTATCTATCATTCATGCATGGTTCAAACAATCAAATGTAGTCTTTCGCAATCTTTCAAAACATCAACTGAAAACAACATTTAAAACGAAAACAATTTAACAAGTACTTCTTTCCATTGTTCCAATTCATAAAAAGTCATGAAATCCATATTTTAAATGTGGTAATTTAATAATCAAAAAAATAAATTAAATGAAGTTGTAACTCCAGTATGTTAAATAATACATATAAAAACATAAATTAAAAGAGTACACGTTCAATTGTTCATACTCTCATTTAATTTATGGTGTTTCAAAATCATTCTGAATGTTTTCAATAATAAATCAAATCTAAAGTTTAAACGTGTGATTTCGAGTTTATATCCTATTTTCAGCGTTTAAATAATAATCATGTATCAAGTTAAAAATAACTAAATTAATAGTTTCAGTTTCGACAGTTCGGAGAAAAAAGAAATTTTCAAGTTTTCAATAATCTTTGTTTTTAAATTCGAAGTTAAAATTCTGTCATTAAATTTTTAGTCTTTATGCATTATTTTTTGTCAATAAAATTCCTCTATTTTTTTGTTCATGATCATTTCATTTTGTAAAATGGTAAAATTGTTTCCAGATTTAATAAGTTATTCTAATTTTTAGTTTACTATTTTCAGCGTGATTCAGATCAGAATTTTAATAATTCTCAGCAAAATTTACAAAGTTTTAGTTGAATATGTTTTCTAATTTTTAATTCCAAAACTTGCTTTTTGTTTGAAGTTTATTTCTAAATTTGATCAATGTCAAAATTTCAAGAATTGAATCAAATGCTTTTCCTCAAATCTCAAATTCTAAATTTGTCAATGTTCTGGAAACATAAATACAATCTATTATATTTTCTATTTAAATAAATTTGTAAGAATAATTTTAACAATCATAGTTTTAAATCTCTCTCTTTCCTAATTTTTATTCAACAAGATCTTCTTTACTATCTAATGTTCACTTCCAAAATTTATTGGAGATGGAATTTGAGAGATCTAATTTAAAATTTGAATAACAAATTCCTACTTGGTAAAATTGTGAATTCTGGAAATGTAACAGTGAACTTCCTCTGCCTTTTCCTTCTTTAATTCTTCTGCTCTTTCCCCAATTGCTTGTTTGGATTCTCTCTGCCTTTCTTTTATGTTGTTACACAGGTGAGAGGTAGGTGACTGTCTTTGTGTAGCCTCTTAGCTACAAACTCACCTTCTCTTCTTTGTGCACAAGTGTGAAAGGAGTGGGGAGAGTTGTGTGTGCCTCTCCCAGGCTGCACACCTCACCTTCTTGGTGCGTGGGATGAAGGGAACTCTTACCTATTTTTTGTGTATGGGGAGTGGGCGTGAGGTTTGCAGATGGCGTGAGAGGGGAGTTGTGAAGGACTGCGCACCTTCACCACTGTGCTTGCTACGCCTCTTGTCTGCCCAAGCTCCTCCACAATTTCTAAATACCTCCTCAAATAACTTTAGAATTATCTTTTTAAAATTTTCAAAATGCTTAGTATGATTTTCCTATATATCTCTTTTCTCAATTTTGAATTTTGCTCAAGAATCATTGCAACAAATCTCTTTTTTGTCTAGATTTTTCTATGTGTGTCTAATTTCGGATTTTCAACCTCATATTTATCTCTCTTTTTTTTTTCATGAATTCATCTTCACAAGAATGAGATCCACCATTTACTCATTGATCTTCAGATCAAAATTCAAACTCTAAGTTTCAATTTTTGAATGCTTTAAGATGATTCTAGATATTTTCTTTCTCATATTTAACTAAAGTTTAAATTTTGAAAACATAAACAAAGCTCACATGAGTTTTCATTTTCAATTTCTCATCTAGCTAAGTTTAGATATTAATTCAATTTTATAATATTAAAATCCATTAATTTCCCAATTTCAATTTAAAAAGCATTGTAATTTCAAAATCACTTTATTTAATTAAATTTATTCAAATTTCAAATTTAAATCTATTGCATTTAAATTTTGAAATTTCAAACTTAATATTTCCAAATCGTAATAAAATATTCAAACAAGCAATGTATCTATTAATTCAAGTCAATTTCTTCAAATTTAACAAAATCATTATTTAAATCACATGCATTTTCGCAATTTTTTGAGAAATCACATTAAAACTAAATTTTCAATTCGCAAGTATGATATACACATAATACATTAAAATATTCATCTAAGTGAGTGTGTGCGATCCCATCTATTCATAAACGTCAATCGGCTAAACAACTCTACCTAATCATTGTTCTCGCCTTCAATCACGTTGACCTGTTCCTGCATTCACTTGCACTTGGTTTATCATCAGTAATGACAAACCCCAAAATAAATATAAATACAACTCAAATCATAATACTTGCATTTCAGTTTCAATTTCATTTTGATTTCTATTTCATTTCAATTTAACCATCATTGAATAATCATTAAATAATCATTAAATAATCATTCAATTTCTATCTAAATCTTGAAATAATAATTAATGTCTACATTTAAATCAATCAATGAAAATCCATACATGACATCCTTCCCCTCTTGGAAGAGACATCGTCTCGATGTCTTATTAGTCATTCAATAAGCACAACATCATCATCATCATTAAAACATACTAACTCTATGAGTAACATAGTATCCCAGTGGTTAAAACATAGTATTTCAATCAAGCATAAAGAAATAATAACTAACATCTTAGTTCTCAACACATAAGCATAAGCATTTCATAGTAGCATCCACGCTATCTAAGTTCACAACATGTGAATCAAAAACCAAAGTTTCAAGTATCTCTTGCATTAAGCAAATACTACTCTAAGAAACCAAATGAGGAAAAATGATAGTCAATCATCACATAATCCTCCAATGTAGCACTATCCTCAATCTACTAGTTCCATTCAATAACTCTAGTCTATAAGTGATGGAATTCATAACTTCTAGTACATCAAAGGGTCTCACAAATCTCGGAGCCAACTTTGATGGTTTCCCAAAATACGTAAGATTAACAAACTTTTATTCTACACAACAATCTTGTCTTTTCTAGACCTTGCTTCAAGTATCCTTATTATCACATATTAAATTTCGTATGCTTCACACATACTTTCTCTCCTTAAGAACTTTATTCTATAAATACATTTAATATATATAATATTAACTATACCAAGTGATCAGAATTCTTTGGTTCATGCCTTTGTCCTTAGTATAACCCAAATGGAAGAGGAATGTCGATGTATTGTACACTACATCATGGGTCCAATCCTTTCCTTTGTACTTACACTTTTAGAAAACTCACAATCCAATTCCATTCGCCACTTACACATTCATTATCCTTACTATAAAGTACTTTACCTTAACTACTTGTCTATCTCGAGCATAACCTTACTCCTAGACACTTATCAATTAAGTCCAATCGATCACTTCTATCTATTATTTTCTTTTTAACATGTTATTAAGTCTATGATTATATTCACAACTTTTCAAGTTTATTAGAGTTTCCTTTCTTTCCTTATAATAGTCCAAACGTCAATTCTAGAAATTATAATTCATTCAAGATTTAGTCCACCATTTTTACTTGTTTGATTTAAAATATTATATTGCACATTTCTTGAAATGACTGTCTCATGGTAAGATTTTGGTTTACACAACCCTATCATTATTTGATAAACTGAAATAAATTTTTAGATTTACTAAGCAACTTCTTACCTACAATATAATATTTAGAATCAAGTCCTATAAGTCGAGTTTTCAAAACCTGTCGGTTTCACTGATGAATCTATCCACATGATCATTATGTTAATTCTATTAAACAAAGACAAATCAATTTGTCTTGCATTTTACCATTTTCCTTCCAGAATCTCAAGTGAGTTACATATCCTACCAATGATGATCTCAGGTCTTTATTTCCTGACATACAAAATATTACCCTGTTACATTCCAAGCAACTTCTTACTCTATCTTCTTCTAGAAGATAGTGGATCCCTATCTGACAATTCCTTTTGTCAATCCGATGTCTTAACCCTGATATTATTATCCTCATTCAATTCGTGAATATTCCAAATTTTGGACACAGGTTCTTTTATATCCAACAATAGTCTATCCTTCGACTAAGTGATAACCTATTTGATCTTATACCATTATTAACCTTCGTGTAAATAGTTATGAGTTTAATGAAGACAATTCTCATTTATCTCAGGACATTCATACCGTAGATTTTCTTTTTATTCTTAGATCATTTTCATAGATTCAATTTATCTCTTATTTCAATCCAATTTTCTTGATTTAATCTGATACTAATTTTTGAGTATTAATCCTCTTTCTATAACATTGATCTCTAGATAATAACAAATTCAATTGCATATCCAAACAACAAGCATAAACATTCAACTCCCTGATTCCTTAATTATAAAGGTGAGTCTCAATTAAATATTCTATTCTGAGCACAAGTAACAATTCACATGTTCTTTTCCGTAAAAAAAATATCTGCATCATTTCTTGCTAAATGAAAATTTCTATAATGTTTTGTCACGACAATAGATACTTTCTATTTTTTAAGTGTTTCCCTTTTTTAATAAGTGCTACTTAAAGTAAAGTCTTGTCAATAATACAACTTTCTTTAACTTACTATGCATCCCTCCTATGCTTCTATCCTTATAGAGTCTCATTAATTCCAATGACATTTAATCGCATGGGAAAATATTTAAACTCAATATTCCCTTTCAATTATTAGGATGAAATTCTTATTTGTTAAATGGTCCGATAACTTATAGGTTTCTCCACTTTAAACGGCTTTAGCCAAAATCCAATACACCACTCATTCAAGCTTAATTCCCTATTATAGGTGTTAAAGAGTAATTCCAATACATAATCCAACTTAATAGGTTTAAGTCTCATCTTAAGGTATCCCTCTTTATTGAATGGACTTCTTGCCACAATTAGGTTATCTTTAACCCAAGGTTTCATTCAAAAGTATGTAGTAATTAAGTGATCTAATGATTGTCATTAGGAGATTTCGGTGTGTTTCACATAACATCACATCTTACTTTATTATACACTTTATCTCAATGGTTTAGATAATCAACCTTTTTTTGTCCGTAGGTTTCTAGCATAGTAAACTTTCGTGTCAAATCATTTCATTATATGACTATATTTCATATCAAAATAACATCATTATTTAAATTCTCTATATAAAATATCTAGGAGTATAGAGACACTTTCCTCCAATCATGAGTCTCTTAGATCTTTTCTTGTCATTCTCATAAACGATCATCTTCCCTATCATAATCAAGTTATTTACCTATCCTTTCTAATACATTGATAACAATATCCTTTAATCTTTAGATCAGATAATCATAAGGTATCAAGATCATAGTTCTTAACCTTCCCATTTATCATTTTCTCCTCGTGGTCATAAAATGGATGACTCAATTGTCCTTACGACTTATAAATAAGTCATAACCAAGTTTCGTTAGGTGGGGTACTTAGCTTGAGTCAATAACTCTCTTCCTTTCTACCCCTTAATGCTTCTACAACTTTTGTTCTTCTTACGTTGAACTTTTTAGCAATTTGCTTGCTTCTTGAAAAGGGTTGTCATTCCTTCTTGTTGATTTTTCATTGCCTATCCTTACCTCATGGCATACCTTAAATACACTTTTCTCAAAGTTAGATTTTCATTGTTTTCTTTTATCTCACAGATTCAACATATTGAATTATTCAGTAGGATATCCAATGAATATTCAACAACCAATACATTATATCTTCTTTCTAATATCCTTATTAATGGAGGAATATCCATACTTATTGTCCTTTTTGTTGATGTATTTCTTAACTCAAAGTATTGCTTTCCTTGCAACTTCTAGTGTCCTGTAACATAGAGCCATGTTGTATTCCTATTCCCCTTTGGAACCATTATTCATAAGTTGTTTGATTCCAAGACTTCAATAACCTCATAAATTGTTTCTTCTGACAGTTCTGGTCTTTTCTCAATTCCTCGATACTATCTCTCTTCAAACAAGATCTTTATACTAACACAAATGTTCTAGTTGTAAATTCCCCAATCCTTGAGGATACTTCCTTCATTCATATTCTACTTTGAACATTCCAAGATATTTTGACTTACATATTTTGATTCATAGTGATTACAGTAACCCAAAAGTTCTTGACTCTCTCAAAATTGTAGGTTGCTACAATTCAATTTTATCACATTCCTACTCATTGTCTTTTCTTAGTCATGTATGTGCAGGTTATTCTTCCTAACCTTCCTACATAACCTGATTGCATAATCTTCTACAATCCTAGGTTTCGTCGAAAGTTGATGGTTTAGGAATTCTGATTCCAGGGACGATTCTTTAACTAGCCCCAATTACCAAAGTTACTAATACTTACTGATACCAAATGTAAAGTACAAAAATCTTAAATTCCAAACTTCGACAATTACTTTAAATAAGATCCATTATATTCAAAATAAAGTTGTCATCTCATTCATTTAGACATCGAAGAACTAGCCGATTACATACAACGACTTAAAATTGGATAAGATAATTTCATAACAATTCAGTCTAAATCATACAAGTGTTGAATTACACAATTCCAGTTATAAATACAATGAATAATAATATATCCAATTTACAATTCGAGACTTAGGCATTCAGTCGCCATAAGCTCGTCATTACATATCTCAAGAATAATAAACCATAAAAGAAGATACGGTTCGTCGATCTTCCATCCAAAAGCAAATCTTCATAAAGAAGACAAGAACAAGGATCGGGCACTTTTTCCGCCCAACCTCGAAGCTTATGATTCCCCGAAATTTCTTAGTCAATCAAGAAATACCCGACCTTGCATGAATTGCTTAGCAAAAAAGCAGTCTATGAGCAAGATGGAATCTGGTGCAAGGCTAGTACTACTAGTAAACCACAAGCATTTTCATTTTTCTAATTCCTTTAAGAAATAAGCAAGTTCGGTACTAGGATATGGTAGAGAGTTCAATAATCCATCTATTTCAATGGTACAAAAATTACTTGGCCAAGTAAAATGTCATGCATGACAAATAAAAGTAGTTTTGGAAAAGCAAAACTACACTCTCTATTAACCCATATTCGGCACCCGTCTTGGAAGGCAACTTTGTAATGCCCTGCCAAGTAACCTTAAAGGAAGTTGTAATTAACGACTTAAGTGAACCAATTTTTTTTTATAAAGTGCAATAACATATACATTCACTTACTAATTAACAACAACCTCTAAGGCTGCAAGGTTAGGATTACTTAAACCCACACATACATATTACGTATAACCATAGCATTATGACCTTTATGAAATAAACATCATAAATCATGAGAATACCACATAACATAATAAGATGAACATTTAAGATACAATCTCATAAACATTAACTTAATCTAATAGTTACATCACTCATTCCCAGAATGAGACAATAGTACAAAAGTATAACGATTACATAATCTCACCTCATAAACAAAAAAGGGATAAAATAATTTATACAAATTGAAATATTACAATGCAAAAAACTATAATAAGAACCATGAACTGTCCATCTGGATGTCTCGCCTCCATGATCTGAAGATCAATGGGGACCCAATGGTTTTGGTGCATGTTCCACCCAACCATGTGTAACCCGAAGGCCCACCCCCCATGCTAGGAGATAGTAACAATGTAACAAGGACAAAGATCCACAACTTCTAACCAAAGGCAGACTCAAACTAACTCATACTGAAATAACCAAAACAAATGCAATAAACAAGAACAATTCTCACATCACTGACATTGCTTCCAGACATAAAATAGACCAAGTATGTTCAGATAACTATACACATATACAAATACCAATCACCAAGGGAATCTCAAGTGCACACAAATTAGAAAACATAACCACTCCAACTCAAGAAGGATACAAATAATAGAACACACTGCAAACATCTTGGAGGCAACAACACATAGTCCACTCCTTTCACAGGAGGTACAAAACATCCCCATTCATGAAAACAGAGTAAAACTGAAAAGACACCATGCATCACCCAAGGGAAAACAACTGGATGGCATACAGATTCAACAACCCTTATCCTCTAAGCTCTTCTAGAAGACTTATAATTTAGGACATTGTGAGTGTAGAGGAAAAAAGTACGGATGGCCTTTTCACTTTTCTCAAGTGGACCCAGAAGGAAGTTTGGGATTTGAAAGGCCGTAATAGAGATCTTAGCAACAAAGTCTTGGATTTGGAACAGAAGATTAGCTGGAATAATGAGAATGAGGGACAAGAAACCCCCTTACCAAGGAAAATATAGCATTCGCAGGAGGAAAGATTGACCAGGCTCGAGTGTAATTTGTCCAAGATTGGCCAAAATATTAGGGCCACTATGGAGAATAATCACAAAATTGTCAGGCATAACACCATTATCATCAATGCTATGGTGGATAAGCTTGAAAAAAATCAAAAGGGTTCACTGGTCATGGATTTGGATGCAGACAGAGGTTGCAGCAGATCTGCTATTGAAGGGATTTCGACTCTCACCTGGGCTAATATGAAGAGGAAGACCCCGATTTCTTCACATATGGTTCAAATCCTCAAGCAGGGGTTACAGGATATGAAGGATTTTGAAAAGGAGACCGAGGAGTTAATCAACACCTTGGAGTAGTGCAATGGTGTTTGTTTCTGTTTTTTTGGCGGTCCTTTTTTTGGACCCTATTGTCTCTTTGTGCTGTCGTTTCCTTTTTGGGACAACTGTCTGTTTGTTTGGACTTGTTTTGCTCTATCTTTTGGTGTTTTAACTTTGTGGTTTCAGGTCCCTGTAAAACCTGGTTTTTCCTTTTCAAAAATATTAACAAGGTCAAAGACACACTTACAGGGTTAACTCAAATAATCATATACCCATATTTCTATTTCCATTATAAGAAATCTTAAACAATTTGAACTTACATCCCCTTACGAAATATAGAGAACTAGAATATTTAAGACAATCACAAGAGCATTACTATTTTTGGATATACTAAATCCATATCTCCTCAATATTTCATTCACAATAAATTAATTGCTCTACTTGAAATATAATAAATTAAAATAACCATTTGCCTTATCAATATAAACAACTTCTTAATTTACCTTTAAATCGACACAAATCCATGCAAGTAAACTCTTTCCATTTCCTAACCAAATCTTACATCTCATTCAATTTTCTATTTAAAACATTCAATCCCTTTAATATCATAAAATATTGTTTCTCTATCCATTTTCCTATATACACTAATCAAATCATTTTTAAATCTCTATTCAATAATATATTGCATGCTTCTTATTAAAATAAAATACGATAATGAATTTACACTTAATATATGTATATTTATGTTTCATATTATTTATACACAAAATATATATATTAATAACTTAATTATATATATTATTTAATATTCCAATCGCAAAGATTAAAATTGTTCTATGGAAATAAATGAAACAAAAAAAATATTTGCCTTTTCCAATATAATTAGTTCCTAAATTTACGTCTAATACAACATAAACTATTGCAAATACTATATTCAAATTTTCTTTTCAAAATCTATACCATGCATTCTAATTTTATCCTTTAAAATCCCTATTCCCAATAATATAAAACTTTTGCTCTTTCAACTTAATTGAAATAATTAAACAAGTATCTTCAATCTACAAATACAAGAAATACTAATTTAAACAATTTAAATCAATTTCAATGTTTACTTCTGAAACTAACATTAGTTCTTTATTAACTGGATTCCTTTCGTTTTCCAACTAACTCAAATGATTTAATTATTTAATATAAAATACCTTTTTCCTATTAAACTGAATTATGCATACTAATCAGTTCCAATAAAAATAATTTTTTCAGATACACAACTAACTCTTCTAATTTCTACAATTCATTACGTAATTCATTATATCGATAAAACTGAATTAAGAATTCATCTTTTTAGATAGGGGAGAAATTACACTAATATTTAATTCTCTAATTGCTCTTAACAAAATAAGTATTTTCAACTATCACTCAAAACATTTCGCTTTAAATTAAATAGCCAATTGCCCTTGCAAATTAAATCATTATAAAATTAATCAAATTAACATTTGGTCTCTTCCATAACTTATTATGTTAAAAATAAGATTAATATTTGGACTATAACCCAATATCATATATATATATTTTTCCAATTAAATCAAATTAATAATTGGACCTTTTACACATGAATTTAAATTTCACAATTAAATCTTAAATTATGCATTCTTTAAATCAGATATTTAACTCTTTCAATTAAACTTTAACATGCCATTTTAGAATAAACAATAATTTTCCCATACGTTTATAATTTTATTTCCACTAATCTAATATACAAATTTTATTTAAAATAATATAAATAAATATAATACTTTAATATTATAAATTATAATATAAAATATTATTAAATAATATTTTAATATTATAATAACAATACATAAAATATTAATATTTATAAATATCAATTTATTATTATTTTATTATCAGAGCAGCCATGGGAAAATAACTTAACAACAGTCTCATGTTTCAAGCATAACTCAAAAACTACGATCTGGGTATTTGCAATTTTTTTATAGGGATAAGAAAATGCCAAGGTGCAGAAACCCTTTAAATTTCCTGACAACTTAGTTTTTGTAAATGGAGTTATATGTGACACAATCAGGCTATTTTACCATGAAAAATATAACTTCCTTGCGGATTTTAAAATCCAATTTTTAATAATAAACAAAGGGTTTCATTGTCTAGAAACATTCTAAAAACATTGCTCAATCTTTATGTTTGAATCCAAAACAAAATAATCGATTTCCCCAAACAAATTAAATTCAACTAAGGTTTTCACAATTTTCACTCAAGAATTTTCACAAAGCAAAAGCTGCAAATTTATTTGATTCTTTTCTTCTAACAACAAATTTATTTTCTAAAAAAGATTTAACAAACAAATCTTTAATCACTACTATTTAAAAAAAAACAATCAAGAAGAATAAAATACAAAGAGGAACACCTGGTACAAGAAGCTACAGGAAGAGATGAATTTCTGATGCAAGCCTCCTCCAAAGATTTCCTGAATTTTCTGCAATCCTCTAATGAATCCAATCCAAAACCCAACAAATGCAAACAATCTTTCCTCCAATCAATTCTACCATCAAAACTTTATTCAAACCCTTCTTGTGCAAATTTTTCAAAATTTCTTCTCTGCTGTAAAAATGAATTTTTCTAAAGACTTTTTCCCCCTAAAATTAAAACATGTATTTTTTATAAATCAAAAATACCTAATGCAACCCTAATTCACATTACATGCAATTTAGATATTTCAATTTCAATTTCAATTTTTACAACCCTAATTCACATTGCATGCAAACTAGATATTAATTTCAATTTCAATTTTCGAAAACCCACTTTCAATTTAAAATGCAATTTGAAATAATAAATTAATTTCCAAAGTTGAAACTCATTTCCCAAGTAAACCTTTAATTACAATTTCTAATTTAATTCCTGCAAGCTGAAATTAATTTCCAAAATTAATTTTAATTATTTTATTTCCTTTCATTTTCTTGCATCACATTTAATTAATTAATTTAATTATTTAATAACTAAATTCAATCCCCTTGGATTAAACTTAATTAATTAAATAAATTAAATATAAACTTTTATCCACATTGCATTATTTAAATTAAATAATCATCAACATGATTTAAATGCAATTATTCTAAATATCTATTTCCAAACCAAGAATCCTTCGGAAATAAATAACATTAAAGCAAGAACGACAATGACTCGACACACATGATTGACGACACACTAAGGCTAGGGTGTAAACTTGACACATGTTACCTAGCTACTATCTCCTGTTCAACTTAACCGTTGGATCGACATGTTCAAACCTATGAACCCAGGTGGAGTCGATGTCATGTACCTGCAATCTTGCAACCAAGTAAACAACATCATATAATATATCCAGCATATAATACACACCGTGAAGAAGAAATTATGGATTCACAAGGCGCTCGCAAGCAAGTGATGCGAACTCGTCTTCTTCACCAATACACTCATCGAAATTGACACTTCCATCATAATCCAATAATCTCATAATAACATCTTATGCTAACTCTACAACATCATTAAACCATTAAAGCATGTGAAACAATAATCAGATAACCACATCACATCACATAATATAGTTGTCGCTCAATAGTAGCGATCAAAACATCATAACAAAATGTATCCAGTATCAAAGTAGCTGCAACCAAACATAGCATAAAGCAAACCGAACAAGGAGCAAAACAAAGGGGTATTACAAACTTTCCCAAAAACATCACATGCAGAATTATCTATCATTCATGCATGGTTCAAACAATCAAATGTAGTCGATCACAATCTTTCAAAACATCAACTAAAAACATCGTTTAAAATGAAAACAGTTTAACAAGTACTTCTTTCCATTGTTCCAATTCATAAAAAGTCATGAAATCCATATTTTAAATATGGTAATTTAATAATCAATTATTTTTTTTAAATGAAGGTGTAACTCCAATATGTTAAATAATACATATAAAAACATAAATTAAAAGAGTACATGTTCAATTTTTCATACTCTCATTTAATTTATGGTGTTTCAAAATCGTTCTGAATGTTTTCAATAATAAATCAAATCTAAAGTTTTAACGTTTTATTTCCAGTTTATATCATATTTTCAGCGTTTAAATAATAATCATGTATCAAGTTTAAAATAACTAAATTAATAGTTTCAATTTCAACAGTTTGAAGAAAAGTGAAATTTTCAAGTTTTAAATAATCTTCGTTTTTAAATTCGAAGCTAAAATTCTGCCATTAGATTTTCAATCTTTATGCATTATTTTTTTGTCAATAAAATTCCTCTATTTTTTTGTTCATGATCATTTCATTTTCTAAAATGGTAAAATCGTTTCCAGATTTAATAAGTTATTCTAATTTTTCAGTTTACTATTTTCAGCATGATTCAGATCAGAATTTTAATAATTCTCAGCAAAATTTACAAAGTTTCAATTGAATATGTTTTCTAATTTTTATTTCCAAAACTTGCTTTCTGTTTGAAGTTTATTTCTAAATTTGATCAATGTCAAAATTTCAAGAATTGAATCAAAGGCTTTTCCTCAAATCTCAAATTCTAAATTTGTCATTGTTCTGGAAACATAAATACAGTCTATTTTGTTTTCTGTTTAAGTAACTTTGTAAGAATAATTTTAACAATCATAGTTTTAAATCTCTCTCTTTCCTAATTTTTATTCAACAAGATCTTCTTTACTATCTAATGTTCACTTCCAGAATTTATTGGAGATGGAATTTGAGAGATCTAATTTAAAATTTGAATAACAAATTCCTACCTGGTAAAATTGTGAATTCTGGAAATGTAATAGTGAACTTCCTCTGCCTTTTTCTTCTTTAATTTTTCTGCTCTTTCCCTAGTTACTTGTTTGCCTTCTCTCTGCCTTTCTTTTCCATTGGTACGCAGGTGAGAGGTAGGTGACTGTCTTTGTGCAGCCTCTTAGCTACAAACTCACCTTCTCTTCTTTGTGCGTAGCTGTGGAAGGAGTGGGGAGAGTTGTGCGAGCCTCTCCCAGGCCGCACACCTCACCTTCTTGGCGTGTGAGATGAAGGGAACTCTTCCCTATTTGTTGCGTATGGGGAGCTAGTGTGAGGTTTGCAGATGGCATAAGAGGGGAGGTGTGAAGGACTGTGCACCTTCACCACTATGCTTGTTGCACCTCCTGTCTGCCCAAGCTGCTCCACAATTTCTAAATACCTTCTCAAATAACTTTAGAATTATCTTTTTAATAATTTTCAAAATGCTTAGTATAATTTCCCTATCAGAAATAAAAAGATTTTCCTGTATATCTCTTTTCTCAATTTTGAATTTTTCTCAAGAATCATTTCAACGAATCTCTTTTTTGTCCAGATTTTTCTATGTGTGTCTAATTTCAGATTTTCAACCTCATATTTATCTCTTTCTTTTTTTCATGCATTCATCTCCACAAGAATGAGATCCACCATTTATTCATTGATCTTTAGATCAAAATTCAAACTCTAAGTTTCAATTTTTGAATGCTTTAAGATGATTTTAGATATTTTCTTTCTCATATTTAACTGAAGTTTAACTTTTGAAAACATAAACAAAACTCGCGTGAGTTTTCATTTTCAATTTCTCATCTAGCTAATTTTAGATATTAATTCAATTTTATAATATTAAAATCCATTAATTTCCTAATTTCAATTTAAAAAGCATTGTAATTTAAAAATTACTTTATTTAATTAAATTTAGTCAAATTTCAAATTTAAATCTATTGCATTTAAATTTTGAAATTTCAAACTTAATATTTCCAAATCGTAATAAAATATTCAAACAAGCAATCTATCTATTAATTCAAGTCAATTTATTCAAATTTAATAAAATCATTATTTAAATCACATGCATTTTCACAATTTTTTGAGAAATCACATTAAAACTAAATTTTCAATTCGTAAGTATGATATACACATAATACATTAAAATATTCATCTAAGTGATCGTGTGAGATCCCATCTATTCATAAACGTCAATCGGCTAAACAACTCTACTTGATCATTGTTCTCGCCTTCAATCACGTTCACCTGTTCTTGCATTCACTTGCACTCGATTTATCATCAGTAATAACAAACCCTGGAATAAATATAAATACAACTCAAATCATAATACTTGCATTTCAGTTTCAATTTCATTTCGATTTCTATTTCATTTCAATTTAACCATCATTAAATAATCATTCAATTTCTATCTAAATCTTGACATAATAATTAATGTCAACATTTAAATCATTCAACAAAAATCCATACGTGACATCCTTCCCCTCTTGGAAGAGACATCATCTCGATGGGTTATTAGTCATTCAATGAGCACAACATCATCATCATCATTAAAACATACTATCTCTATGAGTAACATAGTATCGCAGTGGTTAAAACATAGTATTTCAATCAAGCATAAAGAAATAATAACTAACATCTTAGTTCTCAACACATAAGCATAAGCATTTCATAGTAGCATCCACACTATCCAAGTTCACAACATGTGAATCAAAAACCAAAGTTTCAAGTATCTCTTGCATTAAGCAAATACTACTCTAAGAAAGCAAATGAGGAAAAATGATAGTCAATCATCACAAAATCCTCCCATGTAGCACTATCCTCAGTCTACTAGTTCCATTCAATAACACTAATCTATAAGTGACGGAATTCATAACTTCCAGTACATCAAAGGGTCTCAAAAATCTCAGAGCCAACTTTGATGGTTTCCCAAAATACTTAAGATAAACAAACTTTTATTCTACACAACAATCTTGTCTTTTCCAGACCTTGCTTCAAGTATCCTTATTATCACATATTAAATTTTGTATGCTTCACACATACTTTCTCTCCTTAAGAACTTTATTCTATAAATACATTTAATATATATAATATTAGCTATACCAAGTGATCAGAATTATTTGGTTCATGCCTTTGTCCTTAGTATAACCCAAATGGAAGAGGAATGTCGATGTATTGTACACTACATCATGGGTCCAATTATTTCCTTTGTACATACACTTTTAGACAACTCACAATCCAATTCCATTCGCCACTTACACATTCATTATCCTTACTATAAAGTACTTTACCTTAACTATTTGTCTATCTCGAGCATAACCTTACTCCTAGACACTTATCGATTAAGTCCAATCGATCACTTCTATCTATTATTACCTTTTTAACATGTTATCAAGTCTATGATTATATTCACGACTTTTCAAGTTTATTAGAGTTTCCTTTCTTTCCTTATAATGGTCCAAACGTCAATTCTAGAAATTATAATTCATTCAAGATTTAGTCCACCATTTTTACTTGTTTGATTTAAAATATTATATTGCACATTTGTTGAAATGACTGTCTCATGGTAAGATTTCGATTTACACAGCCCTATCATTAATTGATAAATTAAATAACTTTTCAGATTTACTAAGCAACTTCTTACCCACAATATAATATTTAGAATCAAATCCTATAAGTCGAGTTTTCAAAACCTGTTGGTTTCACTGATGAATCTATCCACTAGATCATTATGTTAATTCTATTAAACAAAGACAAATCAATTTGTCTTGCATTTTACCATTTTCCTTCCAAAATCTCAAGTGAGTTACATATCCTACCAATGATGATCTCAGGTCTTTATTTCCTGACATACAAAACATTACCCTATTACATTTCGAACAACTTCTTACTCTATCTTCTTCCAGATGATAGTGGATCCCTATCTGACAATTCCTTTTGTCAATCCGATGTCCTAACCCTGAAATTACTATCCTCATTCCATTCATGAATAATCCAAATTTTTAGACACATACGTTCTTTTATATCCAACAATAGTCTATCCTTCGACTAAGTGATAACCTATTTGATCTTATACCATTATTAACCTTCGTGTAAATAGTTATGAGTTTAACGAGGACAATTCTTATTTATCTCAGGACATTCATACCATAGATTCAATTTATCTCTTATTTCAATCCAGTTTTCTTGATTTAATCTGATACTAATTTTTGAGTATTAATCCTCTTTCTATAACATTAATCTCTAGATAATAACAAATTCCATTGCATATCCAAACAACAAGCATAAACAATTAACTCCCTAATTCCTGAATTATAATGTCGAGTCTCAATTAAATATTCTATTATGAGCACAAGTAACAATTCACATGCTCTTTTCCATAAAAAAAAATCTACAACATTTCTTGCTAAGTGAAAATTTCTATAATGTTTTGTCACGACAATAGATACTTTCTATTTTTTAAGTGTTTCCCTTTTTAATAAGTGCTACATAAAGTAAAGTCTTGTCAATAATACAACTTTCTTTAACTTACTATGCATCCCTCCTATGCTTCTATCCTTATAGAGTCTCATTAATTCCAATGACATTCAATCGCATAGGAAAATCTTTAAACTCAATATTCCCTTTCAATTCTTAGGATGAAATCCTTATTTGTTAAATATTCCGATAACTTATAGGTTTCTCCACTTTAAACGGCTTTAGCCAAAATCCAATACACCACTCATTCAAGCTTAATTCCCTATTATAGGTGTTAAAGAGTAATTCCAATACATAATCCAACTTAATAGGTTTAAGTCTCATCTTAAGGTATCCCTCTTTATTGAACGGACTTCTTGCCACAATTAGGTTATCTTTAACCCAAGGTTTCATTCAAAAGTATGTAGTAATTAAGTGATCTAATGATTCTCAGTAGGAGATTTCGGTGTTTTTCGCATAGCATCACATCTTACTTTATTATACACTTTATCTCAATGGTTTAGATAATCAACCTTTTTTTGTCCATAGGTTTCTAGCATAGTAAACTTTTGTGTCAAATAATTTCATTACACGAGTATATTTTATATCAAAATAACATCATTATTTAAATTCTCTATATAAAATATCTAGGAGTATAGAGACACATTCCTCCAATCACGAGTCTCTCAAATATTTTCTTGTCATTCTCATAAATGATCATCTTCCCTATTATAATCAAGTTATCTACCTATCCTCTCTAATGCATTGATAATAATATCCTTTAATCTTTAGATCGGATAATCATAAGGTATCAAGATCATAGTTCTTAACCTTCCCATTTATCATTTTCTCCTCGTGGTCATAAAATGTATGACTCAATTGTCCTTACGACTTGCAAATAAGTCATAACCAAGTTTCGTTATGTGGGGTACTTAGCTTGAGTCAATAACTCTCTTCCTTTCTACCCCTTAATGCTTCTACAACTTTTATTCTTCTTACATTGAACTTTTTAGCAATTTACTTGCTTCTTGAAAAGGGTTGTCATTCCTTCTTGTTGATTTTTCATTGCCTATCCTTACCTCATGGCATACCTTAAATACACTTTTCTCAAAGTTAGATTTCACTATTTTCTTTTATCTCATAGATTCAACATATTGAATTATTCAGTAGGATATCCAATGAATATTCAACAACCAATACATTATATCTTCTTTCTAATATCCTTATTAATGGAGGAATATCCATACTTGCTATCCTTTTTTTTGATGTATTTCTTAACTCAAAGTATTTCTTTCCTTGCAACTTCTAGTGTCCTGTAACATAGAGCCATGTTGTATTCCTATTCCCCTTTGGAACCATTATTCATAAGTTGTTTGATTCCAAGACTTCAATAACCTCATTAATTGTTTCTTCTGATCGTTCTGGTCTTTTGTCAATTCCTCGATACTCTCTCTTCAAACAAGATCTTTATATTAACACAAATGTTCTAGTCGTAAATTCCCCAATCCTTGAGGATACTTCCTTCCTTCATATTCTACTTTGAACATTCCAAGATATTATGACTTACATATTTTGATTCATAGTGATTACACTAACCTAAAAGTTCTTGACTCTCTTGAAATTGTAGGTTGCTACAATTAAATTTTATCACATTCCTACTCATTCTCTTTTTCTTAGTCATGTATGTGCAAGTTATTCATCATAACCTTCCTACATAACCTGATTGCATAATCTTCTACAATCCTAGGTTTCATCGAAAGTTGATGGTTTAGGAATTTTGATTCCAGGGACGATTCTTTAGCTAGCCCCAATTACCAAAGTTACTAATACTTACTTCTTCCTTTTTACTTGTTTAAGTTCTCTTCTCTTGCGGTTCTGGCACAAGAACTTTTCAACCTTTATCTTCTGATAAGGTTTACACATTTTTGCATAATGAGCTCATAGGTTGCAGTGCAGAACCTGGTTGCTCTGATACCAAATGTAAAGTATGGAAATCTTAAATTCCAAACTTTGATAATTACTTTAAATAAGATCCATTATATTCAAAATAAAGTTGTCATCTCATTCATTTAGACATCGAAGAACTAGCCGATTACATACAACGACTTAAAATTGGATAAGATAATTTCATAACAATTCAGTCTAAATCATACAACTGTCGAATTACACAATTCCAGTTATAAATACAATGAATAATAATATATCCAATTTACAATTCGAGACTTAGGCATTCAGCCGCCATAAGCTCGTTATTACATATCTCAAGAATAATAAAGCATAAAAGAAGATACGGTTCGTCAATCTTCCATCCAAAAGCAAATCTTCATAAAGAAGACAAGAACAAGGATCAGGCGCTTTTTCCGCCCAACCTTGAAGCTTACGCTTCCCCGAAATTTCTTAGTCAATCAAAAAATACCGAACCTTGCATGAATTGCTTAGCAAAAAGGTAGTCTACGAGCAAGATGGAATTTGGTGCAAGCCTAGTACTACTAGTAAACCACAAGCATTTTCATTTTTCTAATTCCTTTAAGAAATAAACAAGTTCGATACTAGGATATGGTAGAGAGTTCAATAACCCATCTATTTCAATGGTACAAAAATTACTTGGCCAAGTAAAATGTCATGCACGACAAATAAAAGTAGTTTTGGAAAAGCAAAACTACACTCTCTATTAACCCATATTCGGCACCCGTCCCAGAAGGTAACTTTCCCAAAAACATCACATGCAGAATTATCTATCATTCATGCATGGTTCAAACAATCAAATGTAGTCTTTTGCAATTTTTCAAAACATCAACTGAAAACATCATTTAAAACGAAAATAGTTTAACAAGTACTTCTTCCATTGTTCCAATTCATAAAAAGTCATGAAATCCATATTTTAAATGTGGTAATTTAATAATCAAAAAAATAAATTAAATGAAGGTGTAGCTCTAGTATGTTAAATAATAATATAAAAACATAAATTAAAAGAGTACACGTTCAAATGTTCATATGGAGCCTAACAAGCCTAGACTAGCTAGAAGTGGAATTCCCTTCCAAATGCTAGAACTTTCACCTAGAGTCGGTGCCCTTCCATAGATAGTAGTTGTTCGCTCTCCCGGAAGGAAGGTTGCAAGGATGGGAAGGATGGGATTCAACCGAAATGTCTTTTTTTCCAGGGGTGAGGACAAGAATCAATTGTTTAGATAGCTGCAATCCATTCTGAAGTTCCTGTCCAGAGCCCTTTCCTTTCTTGTTCTCGTCCCGTCCTTTCCTATACCGGTGGATCCTTGTTATTGAACTAGTCCTATCGGTGCCCGGTTGTAGAGAAGTTAACACGGGAAGGTCCTCTGGGTCTTGCCTCCCACCCGAACTCCTCTCATTTAATTTATGGTGTTTCAAAATCGTTCTGAATGTTTTCAATAATAAATCAAATCTAAAGTTTAAACGTTTTATTTCCAGTTTATATCCTATTTTCAGTGTTTAAATAATAATCATGTATCAAGTTAAAAATAACTAAATTATTAGTTTCAGTTTCGACAGTTCGAAGAAAAGTGAAGTTTTCAAGTTTTCAATAATCTTCGTTTTTAAATTCGAAGTTAAAATTCTGTCATTAAATTTTCAGTCTTTATGCATTATTTTTTTGTCAATAAAATTCCTCTATTTTTTTGTTCATGATCATTTCATTTTCTAAAATGGTAAAACCGTTTCCAGATTTAATAAGTTATTCTAATTTTCATTTTACTATTTTCAGCATGATTCAGATAAGAATTTTAATAATTCTCAGCAAAATTTACAAAGTTTCAGTTGAATATGTTTTCTGATTTTTAATTCCAAAACTTGCTTTCTGTTTGAATTTTATTTCTAAATTTGATCAATGTCAAAATTTCAAGAATTGAATCAAAGGCTTTTCCTCAAATCTAAATATTCCAAATTTTTCATTATTCTGGAACAATAAATATAGTCTATTCTGTTTTTTGTTTAAATAAATTTGTAAGAATAATTTTAACAATCATAGTATTAAATCTCTCTCTTTCCTAATTTTTATTCAACAAGATCTTCTTTACTATCTAATGTTCACTTCCAGAATTTATAGGAGATGGAATTTGAGAGATCTAATTTAAAATTTGAATAAAAAATTCCTACCTGGTAAAATTGTGAATTCTGGAAATGTAACAGTGAACTTCCTCTGCCTTTTTCTTCTTTAATTTTTTTGCTCTTTCCACAGTTGCTTGTTTGCCTTCTCTCTGCCTTTCTTTTCTGTTGGTACGTAGGTGAGAGGTAGGTGACTGTCTTTGTGCAGCCTCTTAGCTGCAAACTCACCTTCTCTTCTTTGTGCACAGGTGTGGAAGGAGTGGGGAGAGTTGTGTGTACCTCTCCAAGACCGCACACCTCACCTTCTTGGCACGTGGGATGAAGGGAACTCTTCCCTGTTTGCTGCGTATGGGGAGCTGGCATGAGGTTTGCAGATTGTGTGAGAGGGGAGGTGTGAAGGACTGCCCACCTTCACCACTATGCTTGTTGCGCCTCCTATATGCGCAAGCTCCTCCACAATTTATAAATACCTCCTCAAATAACTTTAGAATTATCTTTTTAATAATTTTCAAAATGCTTAGTATGATTTCCCTATCAGAAATGAAAAGATTTTCCTATATATCTCTTTTCTCAATTTCAAAATTTTCTCAAGAATCATTCCAACAAATCTCTTTTTTGTCCAGATTTTTCTGTGTGTGTCTAATTTCGGATTTTCAACCTCATATTTATCTCTCTTTTTTTTTTCATGCATTCATCTCCACAAGAATGAGTTCCACCATTTACTCATTGATCTTCAGATCAAAATTCAAACTCTAAGTTTCAATTTTTGAATGCTTTAAGATGATTTTAGATATTTTCTTTCTCATATTTAACTGAAGTTTAACTTTTGAAAACATAAACAAAACTCGCGTGAGTTTTCATTTTCAATTTCTCATCTAGCTAAGTTTAGATATTAATTCAATTTTATAATATTAAAATCCATTAGTTTCCTAATTTCAATTTAAAAAGCATTGTAATTTCAAAATCACTTTATTTAATTAAATTTAGTCAAATTTCAAATTTAAATCTACTGCATTTAAATTTTGAAATTTCAAACTTAATATTTCCAAATCGTAATAAAATATTCAAACAAGCAATCTATCTATTAATTCAAGTCAATTTCTTCAAATTTAACAAAATCATTATTTAAATCACACGCATTTTCACAATGTTTTGAGAAATCACATTAAAACTAAATTTTGAATTCGCAAGTATGATATACGCATAATACATTAAAATGTTCATCTAAGTGAGTGTGTGAGATCCCATCTATTCATAAACGTCAATCGGCTAAACAACTCTACCTGATCATTGTTCTCACCTTCAATCACGTTCACCTATTCCTACGTTCACTTGCACTTGATTTATCATCAGTAATGACAAACCCCAAAATAAATATAAATACAACTCAAATCATAATACTTGCATTTCGGTTTCAATTTCATTTCGATTTCTATTTCATTTCAATTTAACCATCATTGAATAATCATTAAATAATCATTCAATAATCATTCAATTTCTATCTAAATCTCGACATAATAATTAATGTCTACATTTAAATCAATCAACGAAAATCCATATGTGACATCCTTCGCCTCTTGGAAGAGACATCGTCTTGATGTCTTATTAATCATTCAATAAGCACAACATCATCATCATCATTAAAACATACTATCTCTATGAGTAACATAGTATCGCAGTGGTTAAAACATAGTATTTCAATCAAGCATAAAGAAATAATAACTAACATCTTAGTTCTCAACACATAAGCATAAGCATTTCATAGTAGCATCCACGCTATCCAAGTTCACAACATGTGAATCAAAAACCTGAGTTTCAAGTATCTCTTGGATTAAGCAAATACTACTCTAAGAAAGCAAATGAGGAAAAATGACAATCAATCGTCATAGAATCCTCCCATGTAGCACTATCCTTAGTCTACTGGTTCCATTCAATAACACTAGTCTATAAGTGATGGAATTCATAACTTCCAGTACATCAAAGGGTCTCACAAATCTCGGAGCCAACTTTGATGGTTTCCCAAAATACGTAAGATTAACAAACTTTTATTCTACACAACAATCTTGTCTTTTCTAGACCTTGCTTCAAGTATCCTTATTATCACATATTAAATTTCGTATGCTTCACACATACTTTCTCTCCTTAAGAACTTTATTCTATAAATACATTTAATATATATAATATTAGCTATACCAAGTGATTAGAATTCTTTGGTTCATGCCTTTGTCCTTAGTATAACCCAAATGGATCATCATGGAAGAAACGGGCCCTTAAGTGGTAATAAAATTTAGAAAATCAGAGTTAGGCAACTTGATGTAAAAATTTGAATAAGTTATCTATATTATTAGAAAAATATGTAAGAATAGAATCTGTAGAAAATTGAATGTAGTTTCTAAACTAATAAGTTTATTTTAAAAATAAAAATATCTATTTGGTGAAAATTTGAAATTTCAATGCAGTAGTACTTAAATTTCAGGGAAAAAATAAGTAGGTGTTTGTCTGACCACCCTAATCACAATAAAATGATAATATTTTTTTATAAGATTTTAGATATAAGTAGGGGACTCATTTCCAGATGTGATGCATATTTTTTTGTAATTTTTTTCCAAGCAAATAATTAATTATGATTTTTTTATTACAAATTTTAAAAACTATAAAAACTCGTATGTCTGACCACCTTAACTTGGTCAAAACTTCATGAAATTCAATTCTTTTTTTTTAATCCTATAGTATGTGAAGCATATAATGTGACACATATTTTGGATTCAAAAAATGTGATACTGTTTGAAAGCTATAGATTTTTTTCAATCAGCCTATCAATCAGGACTTTAGTCGCAATTCAAATAGAAAATGAATAATAATTATTTATTAAATTCAAAGTAAAGAATAATTTATATTGGTGGAAAGCTGAGAATCTCCTTTAAAAACCCTTTTTGTTTCATCAATTTTGGGTAAAAAAAAGTCGTCAGCCACATGGGCCATCATATCACTTAGATATCGCCACTTTTTGGCCCATCATGATCCTGGACATACCCAACACCTCAAATTGAAAGACGACTAGAATCAATGAGTTATTGTAAAAGATGGTTAAAATATTCTTGCAATGTTTCGTATCATGGCCATTTTGTTGGTGATAATGGCAGTAAGTATTCAATCTAAAATTTAGAGATAAAGGCTTATTAGGATTAGGAGTTTTAATAGGAGGAAAAGTGGTCATTTTCTATTCTAGAAGTTGTGATGTATTGTGTTATGGAGGGTATCAGGTAAGGGAGTGAATTTCCTAGTGGGATCCCCAAATGCAAAAGGAGTTGTCCTCCTTATAGTAGCCACTTGGGCATCAACAGGTTGAGTTGTTTGTTGAGTGGGACTAAGTTGAAGGAAACCGTTATTCCATTTCCTAAATGGTTGGTAATTGTTTTAGCTTGTGGACTCAAACTTCTTGGGTTCGATAGATGTGGGTTTTGTGTCACGACTACTAACTGAGTTTTGATAATCACAAAAGATAGTACATAAGTGTGTGAAGGAAGGAAATTTCATCATGGTAAAGTTATATTGTATCTTATTTTGTAAATTCTCAATGAACATCTATTGAAGGCGAGGATCGGGAATCTTGACGTCGATTTGGGAATAAAGTGATTGGTAGCATTAAATAAAATCAATAATGTTTTCATCATCTATTTTCTTACATCTCATCAAATCAGCAAAGGTCATTTTAAGAGTTATGTGCACTTGGAAATAATTTATAAAGGCCTCAACAAGTTCATTGAATGAACGAATTGAGTTGTTTGGTAATGAGGAAAACCATTATAAGGTGGTATCTTTCAAGGACCTAGGGAAAAGCTTAGCCAAGAGCTTATCCTCAAGGAAAAAGTCACTACATAATGTGGTATAAGCAGCAACATGGTTAGAAGGATCTCCTTTCCCCCCATATTTCTCAAATCTAGAAATCTCTAGACCTTGTGGTATTTTCATTCTCAATATCTCAGGATAGGGGATTTATTTTGATATAATATGTAGTTTGCAAAAGTTGATTTATGACAACATCATTAGTTATATTATGAAATGGAGGTGAATATGGTGGAGATGTATATGTGTTCAAAGGAAAAGTGTGTAGAATACATATGGGAGTTAAAGTGGTAGGAGATATGACGTGCGATGCCACAAAGGTACTAGGGATGCTAGTGGAAATACCCAAGGTAGGAATGACATTACTATTAGGTTGCATTGTTGTTGTAACTTGAGGGTTGTATAGGTAGGAATGAAGGCAATAGTTTTGAGAGGAGGAATTTGGGTTCCTCCTTGACTTTGGACATTTTTTGAAGGTTGAGAACCATTAGTAATTACCAAAAATTTGAGCCAGGTTATGCACAATTTTAACTCCTTCCTTAGTTTCAATCATGTGATGTATGTTATCTATAGTAGGGATAACAGTGGTGGAAATGTTTTCAATACTTACTTGATATTTCAGGTTTGCTAACTCTTCATGGATTTGGATTATGTTTTCTTGTAGAATAATAGAAACCATTGTTTCAACGCTTGACACGCTACTTGAAGGAAAAGGGTTATTAAGGGTATGGTACATAACTAATGAACTAGTATTAATACTAGAAGTGAAAGAGCTATATAACCCAAGATCCTTGAAAATTGTGCTACGTGTGATGACATGATTCTCAAGATTCATCTCACTATAGTATTAGCAATAGGACACCAAGTTGTAAAGCTCACGCAAGGGGTAATCAATGAAATGCATGATGCAATGAACACAAGATAAATGTTATTCTTCAGTTTTGATTCAAATGAAATTAAGCTAGATGCAATTAAATGAATGAAATAGAAACTCTACAAATTGAAATAGATAACTAACAACAATAAACATAAAAACATAAACACATAAACAAAACTTTAAATGCTGGAAAATGCAGTTTAAAACCTGACACGGGACTAAAATGCCTAGAGGGACATATGAGTCCCAATCAAGGTATTTCAATGGTTTGAGTAGTGAATAAAATTCACCAAAAATATCCATTAATCAGGAAAAATCACTTGTACTAGGACTAAATCACCTAGAGGGGCATATGAGTCCCGGTTTAGGGTTTTTGCACCATTTTCAACAAATTTTGTGTGACTATTATGCTTTTTGTTTTGGATGATTTCTAGATTAATTACAAATATAAATTTCAAAAGAAATTCAATGATGCAAGATGAAAAAATGCAACCTATATGGTCTTTCACTAATGCAATATTTCAAAACCCTAGATGCAAATTAACTAATGCAAAGCCTAATGTAAAGTTAATGTAAGCAAGATCTAGGACTTATGGTGCACTCCAAATTAGAAATAAGGTGCTCTAAATGTAGGTTCACCAAAATGAAAGATGGAAAATTGTGTGCTCTATAGTTTAAGACATAGAACAACAATCTTCTTCACTTTACATTCAAGGAAACCCTATAGATCTCAATCAAAGCATGGAATAATGGAAAGAGATCTACAGTAGGGTATCCTAGGGTGTGATTAATGACTAAAGATGGTTTCACCACCAAGCTAGGGCTTGGAAAGATAAGTAACATGGAAGACTTAATAAACAAACCTAATGATATACAAGACTTGAATAGATGACCTAAACATGAATGTAAATCATAATAGAGAATTGGAGAAGTATAGAGGGGCACTTGGAAACTTGTAGTGGCTTGAATGGAGACCTGAAATGTTGAAAAAACTAATTTTAATGCACATTGGGATTCATTCACCAGCTTGGGTGATTTAGTCCCAAATTAGGGTTTCTGGGGTGGAACAAAAATCTAGCAGTGACAAGTCTGGAACTCTTGTAAATTGTGAAATTCACTATATTGGGACTCATGCATCAAAAGTGGTGCATTAGTCCTACTTGGATTTTTTGGAGAATCAAGATCTGAATTTTCTATTCAATCTCTTCTCTTTCTTCTCAATCTGGTTTCCAGATCTAAAATGTTGAATTTTACTTAGTAGGTGTGTTTGAAGGGTCTTGTAAACAAGGTGAAAACTATGTGAACTTTGTGAGCTTGAAAATTTCTTTCAATATTGCTCCTCAGAGGATCTTCAACCTCGATATGCAAATCACACAATAAAGAGGGAAAAATGTTGTTTTGTTAGTAGAAATGGGTTTGCATTGGTCAAACCCCGTTTTGATAATAAAACCTGAAATGAAATCAAATGAAATGGAGGAATGATGAATAAACAAAATGATATGTTTCAACTCAACAAACCCTTGGAAAAGAATATTGCAAACATGTAGGAAATGGCTCCAAAGGATGTAGATCTTGACTCTTGCTTGAATGGTATCACTAGTACAAGAGCAACAATAAACTACTGAAAAAACTACTTATAAATGACTGAACTTGGTCATGTGACCATTAATATTTTATTGTCAGTCATATATAGCGTGACCAAATTGATGACTAAACCATTTTTTATCATTTATAGGTTGTTTTTATTGATAGATTTAGTAGTATATTTAGTCATTGATTTAGTCATTCATTGTTGTAATCTGGTCACTTATTTAGTCATTCTTTTTCCATGGATATATTTAGTCATTGATCTAATCATTGATTGTTGTAATCTGGTCATTAATTTAGTCATTTTTTATTCATTGATATATTTAAGCGGTCACTTATTTGGTTGTTGATTTAGTCATTGATTGTTGTAATCTGGTTATTGATTTTGTCATTTTTTTGTTCGCTGATATATTTAGTCATTGGTTTTTATTAACTAGTCACCTATTTAGTTGTTTTTATTCATTGATTTCTATGCATTGGTAGTGTATTTAGTCATTAATTTTAATCATCATTTTGATTTATTTGGTAGTATATTTAGTCATTTTTATTCACTAATTTCACTGGTCATATATCTAGTCAAATTTATTCATTGTTCATTGATTTCTATCAATTGGTAGTATATTTAGTCAATTTAATTGTTAATTGATGTCAATTGGTAGTATATTTAGTCATTTTAGTTGACCGATATTTGAGGATTGAAGCATAAAACATAGAAATACATATCAATCATTAGTTGCACATAATAAGACAACCATTGAGAAGGAAAAATCAATAAATTTTATTATTAAAAGAAATTTTTTCTAGTTATAGCTTAGAAATAGAGTATTAAAAAATTTATTTTCAATCACAAGATGTGAAATTTGAGTTACAATATAGCAGAGAAATGATTACAAGAAAGAAAATTCTCCAAAAAACTTCTGCAATGATGGAAACACATGCTTGAAGCCCTTCAATGTGAGCACATGCCCCTTTCATCTCTTAAAACTTCTACAACGTGGCAAATATTCCTGGAGAAAGTTGTAACGTGTAGAATCCAAGGAGAGTGTTTATCATGTCCCATATATGAAGCTCTCTCCCTCAATGTACTCATCAATAACCCATCTAGAATATTTACTCCTTTATATGCAACGTGTCATCTGATATGAGCAATAGGGTGCTACCTTTTCCACCATGAATGAAGTTGTGCCTCAATACAACCAATTAAATTAATATTAGTCTCAATTCAGAAAGAATAAAAGTGCATTGTATATTGCAAATTTACAAAAGAAAGTCTAAACACAATAGATTTAAGATAAATCAATTAAAAAATTGTAGCTTTATCAACAAATACCCTAAATAGAGTGTTCAGCATAGGCTTAAAATATGCATATTAAATCATTGATTTTAGAACCTTGTTCAAAATTTAAGAAAGGTGATATTCTCAAATTATAGAATGAAGTTGACATATTATAGAATGAATGCTATCAACACTAACCAGATTGGAACAACATTATCAACAAAAATTTCAACCCTGGTTCATGTGTTGTCTCAGTAAAGACCTGCACCATTAAAGAATCCATTTATACATTAATTCCAAATTAATTTGATGAGAAAATATCTTTGATATCCAACTCGGAAGCCTTAACATTCAAAAATTACTAACTTGATGTTTCATAACAAGTTTCCCAATTGTGAAATTATCTTCTCAGTTCACTTTACAAGCACCACCCAATTCAAATTTTGAAGGCGCAAAGACATAAGGTACTTTCTGCAATGGTAATTTTCAAACTAATGATTAATAAAAAAACTTAAGGCATCCATTAAACTTGTAAGAAAACAAATACTTGAACAAATACATAGAAGCATCACCAAATGGTTCAAATCTCATCGTCAGTATAAGTCAAAATATTTGATGTTCTTGTGCAAGTTATTTAGGTTTATTCTCTTACAATTCATCAAAATTAGAAAAAAGGGTAGCAAGTCAAGGGATTTGATCATGGGAAAAATTTGTAGTTAAAAGGGTTTTGTAATATGTCAAACATCATTTCATTAGTTTTATTCCCACTATTTTACCCATGTGATTACTTCCCTTTATAATAAAAATTAAACAGTGTTGATTTTATTGGTTTTGATCCCTTCAATCCAGCTTTGCAACATCTACATGATGTAAAGATTATCAATGAATGGTTGAAACATATCATAGGTGATTGAAGGAAAGCCTATCAAAAATTAAGGAATGATTCAGGTATTGCATGGCACATGGAGTTAACCTAAAAATGTTGCAATGCCCATCTAACATCTTAAAAGGTTGCAATAATATTGAAATTTAATATGATACAAGGAGAGAGAAAAAATAATACCTTATCTTTGGCCATTGAAATCAAAGTATCAAGAATGGCAGGAGGATTTGTATCAACCACCATAACTATAAACTATGATGTTCTAAATTATAACATCTTGGTTGTTGCCACACCCTAAACTTGTTCAGTATTAGCAAAAAAAAAACTGGATATTGATCCACTGCCATATTGGATCTCATAGGATTCTCCTTCAAAAACAACAAATGATATATTAATTGTTTAGCAACTTCCTTAATATCCCCATATAAGTTGACTAAACTAAGTGAGGTTAAGGGTTTGAAGTAGAGTACCATATTCTTGGTATGTGCTTAACTTTGATCATGACTTGTATCTTAAATGAAAATAGTGAGCTTGCTACACTGTAAAATCATTGTTAGAAAAATAACCAAAAAATCCTCTTTAATTAAAATAATCCTCCTAGATATTTCAAGACAAGATATTTTAGTTAATTTCTAAGAGAGTTAATTTCACTATCCTAACAACCATCAATCTATTTACTGTATATAATTTCCCAGAATTTAGAATTGAAATGTAATGAAACAAGACATAATTACCAAATATTCCACACCAAAATGTAGTAGAAAATGAATTGTTTAACATAAAATGTATTTTGATAAACTAGATATACCCTTGATATATTGATTTAAATAACAAGGAAATATCAAACTGGATATAACAAGATAACATTCATTAATCCTCTTCAACAAACAATTGAAACCAGAATCCATCCACCAATTATAACTTCATTTTATTGATCTTCAAAAAGATTTTACAATATGTTTCAAAATTTTGTCCTGACTAACATATCAAAAGTGTCCTTTTAGTTACCCACTTTTATCATAAATCAAAAATTCTTAGTTATCGTTGTTTATGTAGGATTACATAAAAGAAATGAAAGATGAGAAGTGAAGATATTTATTAGATGTTCAAGTCCACAACACTCGTAAGATATGAAAGTTCATTACTAATCGTAAGGTACCGATGATCATTCATATTTGGAAAGGTCCTCTCTCCATGATAGTATTTGCAAGGCTTGGTACTTCACTACAAGGCCTATTCTTCTGGGGGAGCTAGATATGTCTTCACTATCCCCTACTCCTTCACTTATTTCATATGCCACTAAGGGGGCCATTCCATGTGTCTTTTCCCTTTTAGGGTTTGGTTTCTCAGGGGATGATTATGATTGTATTGTGGTAGTGTCTAATAGGGGCTCTATGATTACAATACCACTTGGTGGGTGATCCCATAATACTGGTTTACAATTTTTGGCCAAACTGGACATTGAAATATTTTTTTCTAACTAAATCTTCATTTTTGGGCACCTATAGCGGCTAAACCGTGAGGAATTTGAAGATGATGCAAACTAGTGATTTGTGACATTTTATCTATAGATTCTAAATATATTTTTTTTCAAATTTTTTGGAATCAGATTGCACTTCTTTTTCCATCTCCTTCAATTTTTTTTTTCAGCAAACAACATTTTTAAGGAGTGACGCTCACCATATACAACATAAAAAAATTTCCATGAAGGATAAAATTCTAATTCTTTTGAATTTAGATTTGTAACTATGATATCTAGTGCTTCCAATTGGTCTCATAGTGTTTTATTGAATATTTTTTCCTTAATCAAGTTTTGAAGTCAAACCAATTACAATTAAGACATAAGTGGACCATATACAAGGTAACTTTTTTTTGTACGTATCAAAATTCATTTTTTGTTTTTTGGATCAAGGACTTCAATATCTAGTGCATTCATATTTTTCAATTTTTTTTTTTGATAATCTACTATTTTTCCACATGTGCAGAATAGAGAGCTTGATTTTTGGTGAAAAACCTATGTTTAATAAAACTAAAAAAAAAATACATAATAAAACCAAAACATATTAAAATTATATTCGTTGGATAGCTCGTTTTGAGGAATACCATCATCTAGTTGGGTCTATGAAGTCTCCTCCATTTTCATCCTCAACCTGAGCTTCGAAGGGCAAAAATTTGGAGTTATTTTGTGCCAGAGTGTGAGAAGGTGGGAGAAGGAGGGTTCGAGCAAACCCCCTTTCAAAAAGGGTTTTCCTTTGTTCTTTTTGTGGGAATGGTGTGGTCAGGGCATTTAGTGGGTTCGCTCGAACGTGGATTCTAGAGAACCCTTTTTTGGTTCACTCGAACCAATGAGTTTTTTGAACCCCAAAAACCAATTTTTTTGGCATGGGGTCATTTTTTGCAACTTTTCCTTCCTCACTCGAATTGTAAACCACTTTTGTGGGTTTAACCTGGTTTGATGGGAAGCTTGGAGGGTTTTGAAGATTGACCCTCGGGTTTCTTTTCTAGTTCAACATATAATCTTTCAAAGTTGTTAATTATTAGGTTCACCCTTTTGATAGGATCCTTTTCTTCAATATAGAATCCTTGGAATCTAATGACCCTTTTCTTCTTCTCCTCCTCAAGCCTCTTTATGATTTCCCACTTTCTATTCCTCTAAAAAACTTCATCAAGTGTAAAGAAATTTCTTATTATGTCTTCTTTGTAATCCATTACATGGGTAATCCCAACTTTAGTGAGAAGTGTATGCGTTATAAAATAAATATTCTCTTCAACATCAAAGACCCTTTCTCCTCATGACTTGAATGAATATTGCATCTTCAATTATTTTTGTAGTTATTCAAGAGTGTCAGACCCTACGGATACCTCCTGACATTCAATTAGGTCAAGGAGGAACATCCCCTTTTTTTGTCTTTTCATAATATTTTCCACATAAATTCTAAAAATGCAATTCAAATAGAAAAAAATTTAGGTAAAACATTTGGGGCTTGAGGACACCCATAGACCCTTATTTTTGTTTGGTTTACTAAGAAGAACTAGTCACTGAAATTGTGAGTGTGTCCCTACTCTGGCTTCAATATTAAAGGTCTTAATACTTACATGATTTTATTAAGAAATCAAGTGGTGAAATATGAACAAGAGTGAACATGGCCTTCACTACAAAATCCACATGAAATATTATATAATCACTATTTTTACATCTATTATCCTAGATGTAACACCAGTTTTGTATAGGCAACTTATTCCCTTCATCAGAAGTCATTCCCAAACACATTATTTTAGTCCATCTATTTATGTTTTGGTATAATATTAAATGACACAACATAGAGTATTTCCTAAAAGTGATGGGAGCTAAGTTCTCTCTTGCAAAAATCCCTCATGTATCCCTTTCTTCGTAATGGCCCGCCATGAAACCCTAGAGGAAGATGCAACACTACGGAAGCGTACAATTTTTTTCCTTTAAGGGTGCATTATTAACAAGGAAGATGCACTAAAATTTTGCAATAACCTCTAAGGCACATGACAAAGACTACATATAAATCCATAACATATACAATACTCACATAAAGCTTTTATCCAAATACTAAACAAGAATTAAAGAACCTTCATTCAAGAATTTAATTTACATTACAAGGAATGAAAATACATCAAGATCCGGATTAAATTAAGTTACAATTAAGGTTACAATACTCCTTCCCAAAATGAGGAAGATCATACCTAACTATTAAAAATTACAAGATTCCTCCTTGAATACAATTGAGGAGTAACTTAAATACAAATGTCAACTGAAATAATACATTAAAAGAAAGGAACATATCCACTAGAACCACCACAAGCTCTCGAACTGGAAATCTCGCCATCATGATCTGAAGATAAAGGGGACCCAATGGTGTAGGGTGCACATTCCTCCCAACCAAGTGGTACCCGAAGGCCCACCCCCCATGCTAGGAGATAGTAACAAGGTTTCCTTGGCAAGACCATCTACCACTAGACACAGACTAACACATAACTAAACTTAACATAAACTAGTACACTACTAACTCACCAATGCTTCTAGAGACAAATAATAAAATACAACAGTGAACCAACCATATTGCTAACATAGGAGGAGTTTCACCACACATGTGCATGGGTTACTCGATAGATCTTTCTAGACCCTGGCCCCTATTGAGAATCACTCTCCTACTGTCAACATGCATAAAAAACCACTCCAAACTCAGGAGGCAATACAAAATAAATTTTTGCCCCAAATATTGAAGGCACAAATCCCCGTTCATGGAAACTGAGTGACACACTGAAACGAGTACATGCACTAATCAAGGGTATAAAAATGGTTGATATCATAATACAAAAAGCATCATCATCTAAGAATCATTTTGGAAGACTTACAAATTCTAGACTAACACTTAACCCATTTCCCAAATCGTAACTAAAAGAAATACAAAGGGCAATTCGAACAAGAATCAAATCTAACATTTTGATTTCCTAAATCCATTCTCATTCAGTGAACACATTAATATAAAAGCTCTCCAATTTCACTAATTAAATTAAAACACTTAAATAGAGAGAGAAGAAAACCATTTGTTTAAAACTTCAATTTCTTAATTATTTTTAATAAAATAATATCAATTTATTCCTATAATTTATTTCATTTAATTCTTCTATATTCACATTTAATACAAGCACCCAAAAAAAACCCATGCATTTATATAATGTATATATATATATATATATTAAATATATATATTTATGTCTTCAATCATTTAAAACCCAACACTATTACTTACTAAAATTTATAAATATTTATATATCTAAAATACATATTCTAAAGATATGCACACCTACCCTAATTTTATTCCTTATAACAAATTATAAAATGAATATTTACAAAAAAAAATAATATACATTCATAAATATATATAATATATTTATATATACAAATAAATACATATATATTTATATATAAATCAAATTTTATACAATATATATACTATTTAAATACCACGAAAATCCATACAACTCAATAGTATCAAAGCTTGCCTTAAAACCTAGCAGCATTTACTAAAGGAAGGGCACAACTGACCACAAGGGAGGGGCGGTTGTGTTACACAGCCGAACCGCCATCCCAAGTGGTGCGGCTATAACATAAGGGTCGGGAGGGACTGTGGAGGCTTATGGGGGTGGCGGTGGGGTAGGGCCTCCCAAAAGCCCCCCCAAAACCTTAACAAAAACCTTCAAAAAAAAATAAACGGCTTCCATACTTTTGACATTTAAAAAAGATTCCTGCAAAACTCCATTCACAGGGATGCCGTATGAACGAAGATTTTGACAGCCATATCAATATTTAATTATTTCATAAATAAATATGCATATATATATTATGTATATGCATATATGAATGTAAATTAATAATATATATATATTCACATATACGTACATATAATGTGTATATATATATATATATATTTATATTTAAGGAATTTCAAACAATAATTTTAATTGGGGATTTTTTTTCCAAAAAGACCATCTACAAGTAATTTTAAAAACACAATCAAGAAACCAAATTGCAGAGAGAGAATTCCACAAATGAATTTTCCAAAACAAATAAAGAGGGTTTTCTTTTCTTTTTCAACTATCTGTAAACGAATCTTGAAAAAAAATAATCAAATTCGTACCATTTAAATCAATGAAATTTTCTCGAGAAAAACAACTTACAGGAAAAACTTCTTCCTAGTGAAAATAAAATTTCTTCCAGAGAGGGGTTTTATTTCCAAATCCCTAAATATTTCCTTCTAGGTTTCACTAATTTCACTATATTACCCGATAGCCATTAACTAAGGTTTTCCACAAAGAAATTCAACCTATCGAAGAAATTGCCTCTATAGATAAATTTAATTACAGCGAAATTATCTATGACAATACAATCTTTCTTACACAAGGCAATCTTTTTACAGAGAAGATGTAATCCAAAAAAATTTCAATTAAAAACTTACCAAAAAATAGGAAATAACCTATAATCCAATGCTTGAGTATTTGATGATCTGATGCAGTGCCTCATCCACAACTCCAAGCAATTGTTTCAAAAAACAAATAGCTTCCTCCAAATTAGTATGATTTCCCCATCACAAGAGCAATTCCAACACAACGAGAATTTCTGGAACATATTTTCTAAAGATGCAACAATACAAAAAATAACTTCTACAAAAAATTCTTCCCAAAAATTATCCAGATCACAACAAGAATTCTTTTTTTCCAACAAATTTCCAACCAACAAAATATCTTGTGCCTTTCCATGAAGAAGCTTCCCAGTTCCTTACTCAAAGCCAAAATTATCTCCCGTGAATTAATTTTCCCCAACCAATTCATTAATTTCTTCTAACACTTGTTAGAATTTATAAAATATCTCCAACAACCCTCTTGACATAAAATCCTCCAATATTCAAATAATTACAAACATTTCCCTTTTCAAATATAAACTATTTAACTAATTTAATCAATCAATAAATAAAATAATCCAAGGATTAATCTTTTTATCAATTGAATTAAATTAATTAATTTATTAATTCAAAAACTTCTAACATAAAAATAGGATTAATCTAGTAATCAACTTTTAATAATTTTATTCACTAAATCCTCTTTTAAAGCATTTTACCATGATAATTTTAAGCAATAATAAACACATTTAAACAAGCAAAACTAACTAACCCAACGAAACACTGAGATTAGGGTGTAGGCTTGACACAAGTATCCTAGCTACTATCTCCCAATCAACTTAACCATTGGGTGGTGGACATGCTCAAACTTGTGAAGCTAGGTGGAGTCGATGACCTATACTTGCAAACATGTAAATGAGGAATCAATAGCACATGTATATAAACATCATCATAAAACACACCATGAAGAGGAAGTCACGAAATCACAGGGCACTCACAAGCGAGTGATGCAATTTCATCCCCTTCACCAATACACTTATCATGAATTGACAGTTCTAACATAAATAAAATGCTCATGTGCAATAACCATGTTATTCCAAACCATCATTATACTAATAAAGGACATGTCACATAATAACATCAAAGAAAATACATCACATCACACATATAGTCCACGTCGCTCTATAAATAGCGATAAAATAATAAAGCATCGTAATATAAACAAAGAGAAAAACAGAGGGGTGTTACATTCTCAATTTCACCAACAAAGTCATACTCAATGTTGACTTTAGGATTTTGTATCTTCATTGCCATCATCATGAGATAGGTTGGAATCCGTTCTTCAACATCTATTCCAAGCACTTGGCACAAATCAAAATAAGTTCTTTTGAAATATACTTGGAAGTCTTCTATGGAAAATGGCTCAATTTGAGAGTGGGAGATAGGTATCCTCCTATTGTTTACACCCATTTCATGTGTAAAGGAATTTCATCACTCCTCTAGGTTTTTCTCAATCTCCTATAATCCTCCTCACTTTTGTCTAAGTCGATCTTAGTGATATCTTGCTTATTTAACATAAAAAAGTCTCTGTAATTGCCTCTTTAGTCAACACCACTAATGGTGAACCATTTGGCATTCTTATAGTCCTGGTAGCTCGGTGATAATATTGTGCCAATACTTTAATGAACTCAACATTTACGAAGACATTTGGAACTATCAATTTGGCCAAATCTAAGGTCCAAGGATTTGAAACTGGAATCTTCTCATCCCTTTTCATAGAAGTATCAAAACATATCCCACCCTAAGATAGGGATAATTGGGTCTCTACATCCATGGGCTATATCTTTAAACACCATTTTAAATCCTTTATCTTTAGAATTAGGTAACACATCTAAAATGAATTATTGCAGGGACCTCTTCTTTGATTTAGAAAATGTGGACTCTTCATTTTTACTCGCAAGTTGACTTATTTTGGGTGGAATGATGAAGAATTTACTCCTACTTGATTTCTTTAAGTTTCTACTTGTACAAGAAAATCCAATTTTTATACACTTGCTACAAAGGGTTTCTGTGAACTTACCCAACAAAATAATAGCTATAAATTTTTGCCACTTGAACTCAGACCTTGACTTTGGTACACTGAGCTTTGTGAATGATTTCCAAAATGTCATCAAGTCCCAAGTAGTATTTTATGCCGATCTCATTCACCTCATTATTAATGTTAATTCATGTAAAATATTTTAAAATATTCCCATATTTCGAGTTTGAATATATGTCGTTGATCTTGGGAAATCTAATGGTGTAATCATTTAATGCTTTGATAGCTTGTACCGTATTACCGATCTATCATTTCAAGATAGCTATGGGATAGCATTATTAGTACCACCACTTCGTGCACACCCCTTTAGACTCCTACGAGATGACATGTTAATTCTAGTGGTTGAGGGATTGTTCACCACCATACCGCTCTGTCATATCAAGACCGATGCGGGGTAGCGATAGAAGTACTGCCACCCTACACACACCCCTTTGGATTCACACGAGATAGTGGGTTAATTATAGAGGTTGAGTGATTTTTCACCACCATACCACAGTGTCACTATTTACCCCTTGTAGGGCAGCAATTTACTTTAGTTTTTATTATGTTCTCACCGTCACCTAGCGGTATTCATATTTGGTTGTCACGGTATTGCGTTAAGCATTCAAGTGCATTCACCTATATGTCCTTCCATCCCGCACATACCTCTATTGATTAATTTTGATTAGGGAAAAAATGGGTTTTATCGGGACCCGAAACCACAAATTTTACAAGACAATAAAAGATAGATCATAAATAAGTCCAGGAAAAGATAGGCTGCACACCAAAGATAAACAGAAAAGAGCAGCAACCACCATCAAAATCCAGCAAAAGGAAAGCAAAAAACTAGCTATAGTAGAAACACAACCAAACCTAACCCAAAGAATTTAAGGTCTCTGCCACGTCTGTTTCCAGGATGTCCAAATCCTGGGCCACCATCTAAAATTCTTGGGTCTCCAGAGGTGTAGTGTCCTATTTTTTCTTCATGTTGACCTTGGTTCTCTTTGAAGGGCCCAAATCCTTTGCTTTTTTTATGTTCTTCTCAGCATCCAGATCCACAATCAAAAGTCTCTGCTAAGTGTTGTCCATTTTTTCCACCAAATCCCTCAAGACAGTAGAGTTATTTTTAACAATTATGTGGTTGTGTTCAATCGTGGCTTTTAGAGCTTCCATGATTTTTTCACTATATTTTCCAAGGTTCTCCCCATCCTTCTTAAGGTTTTTAGTGAAATCAACTTCTTTCTAAAGGTAGTCTACCATTGCCATCTTCTCATCCACCATCCACAAAGCGTCAACTGATTAATTCTCTGACACTTTTGCTTCTAGAATTTCCATTTTACTAGTGATGGCTCTATTTTTAAGATTCAGGTCCTTAATTTCATGAAAGGCCCACTTAAGAATTTTGAAATGATCAATTGCTCCATTTTTTGCCAAGGAAAGAATATCGCCATAAAATTCCCTATCAGGTTCAAAATCAGGATCATTTGGATTTAGGTCTGCATTAGGGCTGGGCCTATTCTCTCTGTCAACAGAGTGGAAGGAGGCATAGGAGATTTCCTTCCTAGAAGGTTCCGTAATGTCATCATCCAAAGAATCCTCTGAGTAGGCCACCAACTTATCCATAGGGGGGTCATCCCTTATCTTATCCTTTGACATGGACTCCCGAGGACAATATTTGTGTTTGCTAGGGCTTAGTAGGAGTGTTCTTCATTCTTTCACTAGGAGGAGGAGTAATCTCTTCTACCTAGTCCGGGTCTGAACCCTTGATATCCTCAGGTGATCTAGACTCAGTGTCGTAACCCTCTGAGGATGAGACAGAGATGGGGTTAGAGACAACTAGCATATTTTTGAAGTGCTCATAAATGAGTCGAATAAGGCCAGCATGCAGGACAGGATTCTTGTCAGGATTTTTCCTATTCTCCTCAATGCTATTGTTCAAAGAGCACAATAGGTAATATGGGAAAGAAACCTTAACCTTATATCTGAAGTGATTGAGTAAAATGAAATGATACCCGTAAACTCTAGTAAATATCATATCCAATGTAATGTATTCCATAAGGACTCTGAGAACCTCCCTCCAAATTTTCTTGATCTTGCTTGACTCAAAATAGCTATTAGAGACTTTAACAAGTCTCTTTTTCTCCTCCTTCGTCTTCAAAAAATTGATAACAGCTTCGTCCGAATAATTCCTATCATGGTAAAAATTCACACCATCAAACGAGAGACCAGTAACTTTAGCAATAAGCACCTCATCCACCTGCACCTTGCTTCCAAAGATAATGATATCTCCTTTATTCTAGTGTTTCACAAAATAATCAATAGCTCTGAGGTCAGGCCCATGAAGTCTTTCAATGAATAGTTGAAGCCCACCCTTCTCAATTTTCTTCCACACCTTAGAATTGTATTTATTCTTTGTACATGTTGTAGGCTCAACTCTTTTCCTAGTTCCTCCCATTGTCGTCAATATTTTTCTCTGAAAGCCCTCACCAAGAAAATATAGAGTTATGAGGTTGCAGAAAAACATAAGCACCCACAAAATGTGCAAGCTCAACCCATCTGTCATATTCATTACGATTCTGCCACCAAATCTTATAATATCTTGGTACTTAGCACCTTTCTCTTTAATCATCTTTAAATGCAGATTCTCTCCCATGAGTGCAATCATAGTTTATTAGGGCTCTGACGTTAGCAGGAAAATCTTTGTAATTCTGCCATGCCACCTTTCTATTCTATCTAATTCCCTCGTTGGCAAAGAAGTCCGCCACACTATTCCCTTCCCTATAGATATGGGAAATTTTGAATTTCTCAAACTTGGATAAAGTGTCTCTAGCCTCATCAATCCAGAACTTAATAGTCCAAGATGGGGAGGGAAAGCCAAGGAGGCAGTCAATGATATTCTTGGAGTTGCCCTCAATCCAAATATTTTTAATTTTCAAACTATTAGCCAAATTAATGATTTGGTAGGCTCTTATAGCTTCAGCTAAATGACTGATTTGTTTCCCCAAAGAGACAACAACCGCAACAATGAACATACCTTTATCATCATGTAACACACCTCCACTCCCAGCCATTCCTAGATTCCCTTTCGCCGCCTCATCAAAAATGGCTTTAATCCAACCCCTAGGAGGGTGATACCACAAGACACTATCATGATTATTTTTTGCAGGTTTAGAAGCCAAGGACACATCTCCTTTAATCTCCCAAAATTTGGCCATTTCAGAGTCATAAGCCGAGCAAACCATAGGTTCCATCACCACCTCATGATAAAGAGCCAAATTAAAATTTTCCCCAATGAGTTTTTTTTTCAAACACGAGTTTCTCAGTAGATTCCTTATCCCTGAAAACTTTGTTATTTCCCTCCTTTCAAATTCCCCAGGCAATGTAAGGGAAATTTAAAGACCACAACTTGTGAATATGAGGGTTAGAGGAAGGCACCAACAACATGAGTAAATTTATCCTTAATAGTACCAGGTGACACCTAGGAGATACTCCATAGAGAGTAGGAACCATTCCCAGATAGAGTTCACAAAAGGACAGTGAATAAACAAATGATTAGCCATCTCCATTGCACACTTATAGAGGTAGCAGTGGTTGGGGATATGAAAGCCCCTCTTACAAAGGTTGCCCACCATAAGCACCTTCTTCTGAAGAAGGATCCAGAAGAAAGTATTAACCTTAGGGGTCAAGAAGCTTAGCCAAGATTTGTCCCAAAAGGGGGGAGGGCCAAGAGATAAAGACAACAAAGAGACAACAGACGAAACATAGTAGTTGCCCGATGAACTAGCCATCCAAACCATGATGTCCTCCTAATTGTTCAAGTCCATTATGAAATCCATAAGGGAAGACTGGATAGGGGCAAGATATGTACTAATCTAGAAAAGATTCACCCAACACCCATTCCTCTAGTAGTCTTTAACTAGGATTCCAAAATTAGCCTTGCAAATGTCCACCCAATGTTTGAAACTGTCAAAAGAAACCAGAGGTTCCTTCAAAATAAATCTATCCTCCCAAAACCTCACAAGATTCCCATTTCCTATGCTCCATCCCATTCCCAAGTGAGGGTTTTTGGATTTTTTCAATAGATTCCACAAATTTAAGAGGAATATTAAAAAGACTAAGAGCATAGACTGGAAGGTTCTGAAGAGTGGCCTTGAGGAGTTGAATCTTACCAGCTTGACTAAGAAGAGCTCATTTCCATCCCACCAAATTTTGGTTGAATCTATCCACCAAGGAATTCCGGAAAGAGTCAAAGGTTTTAAGGCCCAAGGGCAAGCCCAAATATATTGATGGAAGAATATCCACTCTATAGCCAAAAATACTTTCTATCCTGTTTTGTCTTCTGACCGGAGTATTGAAGAAAAAAAGAGAACTTTTTTTAATATTAATATTTTGACCAGAAGCCCCTTCATAGTTGTCCATAAATTTCTTAAAATTTCTAGCTTCAACCATAGTCGATCTACCCATCAAAATGGTATCATCAACAAACTATTGATGAGAGAAAACAAGGTTGCAATACAAAGGGTGTAAACCCATCAGGGCTCCTTGAACAACTAGTCTATTCAAGTTCCTCCTGAGGCATTCAACCATTAAAGTAAACATAATAGGGGAAATGGGGTCACCTTATCTTAAACCTCTAGAATTCTTAAAAAAATGTGAAGGGGACCCATTGACCAAAATGGCGATAGTAGCGGAAGAGATGAGTTGGAAAAACAATTGAATGAATCTTTTACTGAAGCCAAATGCCTCCATAATCTTGAATAAAAACTCCCAATCCACTTGGTCATAGGCTATGGAAATATCAAGCTTCAAGAGAAAGCCTTGATTCCTAGAAATGGAGAGCGAATGAATATTTCCATGCATTGTTATAATCAAATCCAAAATTTTCCTTCTGGGAACAAAGCCATTTTGCTAAGGGGAAATGAAGGAAGGTGGGATAGTTAAAAGTTTGGAAGTCAAGACTTTAGAAATAATTTTATAGAGAGAATTATAAAGGCTTATGGGCCTAAAAGCTTCAAAATCCGTAGCCCTAGGACACTTAGGAATCAAAACTAGGAAGGTAGCATTGATTTCCTTCATAATGCTTCTTGATCCAAAGAATTCCTTAACCACATTCACCACATCCTTTTCAACAATATCCCAAAACTATTGAAAAAAATAAAATTAGAGAGCCATCAGGTCCAACGGATTTATTACCTTCAAAAGAAAAGGTAGCTTTCTTAATTTGTTCCTTCGACGAGATGGCAGAGAGAATTTTGTTGTCCTCCTCCTTAACCAGACTCCAAGGATAGCCGCTGAAAGAGAGTCCTGTAAATTTTGATTAACCCCATCATTATCCGAAAGGAGATTGCTAAAATAATCAACAACTTGTCTCCTGATGTACTCTTCGTTCTCAAAAAGAACACCATTTTCCTCAATATAAGTTATCCTATTCGCAGCGCGGTGTTTAAGGGCAGACATATGGAAATATCTAGTATTTTTATCCCCAGCTGAGAGCCATTGAACCTTGGATCTTTGTCTCCAAAAGTCTTCCTCTTTAGCTATGATGTCATGCATCTCCACAAGAAGCCCATTTTATTTCTTTCTAGTCTCCATATTGCATCCCTCTTGCTGGATCTTCTCCTAGATCTCCTTTAGATCAGACTTTAGCTCATCTTTTCTTCTAAAGATATCTCCAAGAGAATTTTTATTCCACTCTCTACCCCTAATTTTGACTTCTCTTAGTTTTTTAGCCACCCTGAACATAGAAGTCCCTGAAACAGAAATGTTCCACCATTTCCTGACCTTATCATGGAGCTTAGGATGGTGCAACCACATATGTTTAAATCTAAAATGGATATTTCTTTTAGCCACAATAGGATCCGCCACAAAGCTAATAGGAAAATGATCAGAGCCCACCCTCGAAAGGGCTTTCAAAGAACAAAAATACTTAAGAAACCATTGATCAGAATTAAATTTTTGTCTAATCTAACTTGAATCAAATCCTTACCCACTCTACGATTAGACCAAGTAAAGGAAGCTCCTTGCAGCTCTAAATCTATTAGCGCTTGATTGTTGATGAAATCCAAAAGGTCCATTTTGCTTTCCATATTGATCTGGGATCTTCCTAACTTTTCATTATCCTACAGTGGAGTATTGCAATCTCTCATAACCACCCAGGTCTCATTAATGTATTTACAACGAACGGCAGCCAAGTTTTTCCAAAAAATATTTCTAGCCCTTCCATTAGGGGCATAGATGTTAGACATGATCCAACTTAAATTATCTCTGATATGAGTAAATCTAGTGGCCACATGGTTAGCATTTTCAAACAACGGTTCACCTTTGATAAAATTAAGATTCCAAAAAAGGTGGCAATACCTCCAAAAGCTCCTTCTAACCTGTTACCCTAAACCCCACAAAATTTAAATAACTTAATCTTTTCCACTTTTCCTTTAAGCATTTTAGATTCTTGAACCAAAAAAATATCAGATTTATGATCTATAAAACAATTATACACCACATCCCTCTTATGGAGGCTATTCATCCCCCTAATATTCCATGACATGATCTTCATTTCTTACCTGGAGTGAGATTGCAAATTTTGGGAATGGTCTTCTGATAACCATCCGCAATGTCCTGCATACTATCATTCTACCTATGCTAGTAGGTAGATCTTCTCCCTTGACTATTCTTTGTAGCTCCACAATCTTCCTTTTCCCTAGTTCTCATTGAGATCCCTTTCAGAGTACTCAGTTGAGGATTTTTCTTGTTCCTCCTCTTGTTATTAGAGCTGAAATCTTCTTTGTCATTCTCTTCTTGACTCTCCTCCTCCTTCCTAGACTCCCACTCTTTCACATAATACCCTCTCTGGTCCAAGGGAAGAGTATCCATCATACCATTTCTATTTTGAGATAGATTCACATTTCTACACTCTACATTCTAGATTGAATCCACAAAAGATTCATATACCTTCTCCAACAAATCAACAAACCTAGGAATTAGGGCAAATTCTTCCCTTCCACCAAAGGTCGGAGATAAAATAGGGATCCCAATTTCCAACCTTAAATTTCCATCAACAATCAACATATTAAAACCCTATGAAGGGATTTCATCACCAAACTCAACAAATTCCTTACCCAGGCCAATGTTCTCATGATTACTATCCCGAGGCATCAGACATTCTAGGTCTCCCTCTCCATTCTATATGAATCCATCAAAGTTTTTATTTTCTTCATCTTCTACTTCTCGCTGATGGGTTTCTGCCATATTATATTCCAGATCAGCATGAGTCCCTTCCACCTCTTTGTTCTTGGAGATAACCTCATCCACCACCCTCTTACTACTTTCATTCTCTTCAAACTGCTTTTCTTTTTTCTTTTTCTATTACCCTTCACTCTTCTTTTGCCATACCGGCTTCGATTTAGGTTGGGGCTTATCCTTTGTCTTTTTGGAATGAAGCAAGCAATTCTTTGCCCAATGACCCAATTTCCTACACTTGAAACACAAAAAAGGGATCGTTTCAAACTTGATAGCTTGAACCCAAGAACCCAACTTAGATTTGAATTCAATAGTCAAATGAAGATCCGCATTCTAGGAAACACCCACACATATTCTAGCAAATACCAATCATCTCCTGGCTGCCATCAACAGGTCAATGGATAGGAGCTCACCAAAAGAGCTACCTAGACCACTAAAAACATCCACATTCCAATATTCCATAGGAAGCCGAGGAAGTCTCACCCATACAGGGACACTTTCAAAAATAGAGTCTGAAATATCCAGATTAGTGGACCACTTCTGGCTAAGGAGGACTTACCAATGATCCAAGGACCTCCACTCCTCATAGCTTGAATGTCCTCCTTACAGGAGAACTCAAAAGAAAAATAACCCTTAGGCATGACCGAAACGAGAACTTGGCCATTATTTCTCCATTTATTCTTAACAAACATCCTGACAACCTCAATATTAGGTCTAGGCCCCCTAAATTTACCAACCAACACTCTATCCATTAGTGAGATATTATGATCAATGACCGGATCTAGGATAGAAATAGAAAACTTACCCTTTGCTAGTTCAAAGATATTGCACACAAGAGGGAAATCCGATTTTCCATTTGGTTTAACCCCCAAAAGAGATGACCATTGTTTAGGTTTGGCTCCTTCCCCTCCAACTAACTCCACCGCATTTTTAGTATTATCAAACTGAAGTCCTTTAGTACTTTGAGAAGGAATCTCAGAATGAGTTGCTTTCCCTCCCAGGTCCACCAGGATGTTTCCGTCAGGATCAGGAACAGTCTTATCTTCCTTACCTTGCTTTTTGGTTGAATCTTGCTTCAATTCCCCTAGTGATTTTGCACTTCCACGACCTGCACCATTGTTCAAAGATTCAAAATTCTAATTTTCCTGCCCATCGCACATCCTCCCGCTCACACATTGTTAACATTAGCTAAAAATACCTCTATTGACTATTGCAGTAGTGCGTTATTGAATTTTATTATGAATGCAGTATTTTGGATGTCATTTTATTGAAAAGATTGAACAATTTTATAATTTTGCAATCTCTTAGTTTTAAGTTTCAGTGTCAATCAAACCTAAAAGATAATTTATTTGTTTGTAATGGGGAGGCTTAGTTCACCTAATGTTAAGATATATATATATGTATTATTAAATCATAGATGTTCATTATATGTTTGCATCTAGAAAACATAGGACATACAAGAAATTATATTCTAGCTAAAAAACCATAATTTTAAATTTTCAACCAAAGTAAGAAAACTAAGAAGAATGATTTAACCTAACTTTAAATACACTTCAAATTATTAGTGAACATCTCAGGTTTTGTATACAATGTACTAGAAGAATAATGATGATTACATTCAGAAATGTATCCGTAAAACAATAGTAAATAAGCATACCTATACTCAGATTTTATTACATTTAATAATCAATTACACCATACATAAAAAAAAAGTTTAGGTGACAAGCTAACCTCTTAAGGTGACATAACATCATCATAATCATTTACATTGCCAACAAGATCAAAATCTTGATCATTCATATCTACATCTGCTTGATTTTCTTCCTCATCCTCATCTATGACATGCAATGCATTCTCTCTCCCAATCTCTTCACTAATAATCAAAATTTATTCTTCAAACACTCCATCATCGTCTTCATCCACTTCTTCAAATGTTTCTTGTATAAATTAACATATTTCCCATCATGCATTATATCGACAACTTCCATGAATTTTCATTTTGAATGAGACTCTGTTTGAATGACATACGACCATCATGAGCTTCTTACATCATCAATTAGAAATGATTGGTTAATTTCAAGAGGGAAAAAATATGGCTCATCCATCTCTGATAAAAATTGTCTTGTATTTGCATGTACAAATCCATACTCATCAAATTGTACTGTAGATGGTCAAATCCACTTACATTTTAATAATATAGGACTATTTTCACCATAGTTCAGGGTATGTGCAAGATCATGATGGGCCAAAAAGTGGCGATATCTAAGTGATATGATGGCCCATGTGGCTGATGACCTTTTGTTTACCCAAAATTGATGAAACGAAAAGGGTTTTTAAAGGAGATTCTCAGCTTTCCACCAATATAAATTATGTTTTACTTTGAATTTAATAAATAATTATTATTCATTTTCTATTTGAATTACAACTAAAGTCCTCATTGATAGGTTGATTGAAAAACATCTATAGCTTTCAAACGATATCATATTTTTTGAATCTGAAACATGTGTCACATTCTATGCTTTGCATACTATAGGATTAAAACAAAAATTGAATTTCATAAAGTTTTGACCAAGTTAAGGTGGTTAGACGTACGATTTTTTATATTTTAAAAAAAAATTAATAATTAATTATTTACTTGGAAACAAATTACAAAAAAATATGCATCATATCAGGACATGAGTCCCCTACTTATATATAAAATCTTATAAAAAAATATTATCATTTTATTGTGGTTAGGGTGGTCACACAGACACCTACTTCTTATTTTTTCCATGAAATTTAAGTACTACTGCATTGAAATTTCAAATTTTCAGCAAATAGATTTTTATTTTTTTAAATAAACCTAGTAGTTTAGAAAGTACATTCAATTTTCTACAAATTCTATTCTTACATATTTTTAAAATAATATAGATAAATTATTCAAATTTTTATGTCAAGTTGCCTAACTCTGATTTTTTGAATTTTATTGCCACTTAAGGGCCTATGTTTTCCATGATGATCCTGGACATACCCTTCACTAGAATAATTTGTTGGATGAATCCAACATAAAAAATATTCTCAGTTTCATGAAGAAATTCAACACTAACAACACAATCACAATTTATCTTTTCTTTATCTTTTTCTTCCACTCTTAAATGACTACCATAGGTCCACATTCCACTGAAATGCGTAGCCCATAAATGTGAATATTGTGAAATCTCACTTTCCTCTGTTTTTATATCTTGACCTTCTTTTACATCACTGATTGTATTAGCAAGCCATTCTTCAAATTTTGGAAACGAATCACCTCTAATCAAATCAGCATGGCATATGTGCCTTTGAGGTTGATGTTGCATCTAAGCTTGATTGTCTTCTTAATATAAATGTGTAAATGCAATTGATTAAATAAATTATTGTGTAATTTTCTTTTACATGTGCCACTTATAGAATGAAGATGTGTTTTGAGGAATATAGGCATGTATCACACTTCTTTCTTGATGTGATAGCTTGAAGTGACATCCATTTCCTTCTAATATTTCACTTGAAACTATGTCTTCTTCATCATCATCCCATACATGTCGTTTGAAATTTTTAAAATCCTTCATATATTCTATGCAAAATCCCATGGCCTCTTGCATTGAATATCCCTCAAACATGCTACCTTCTAGTTTTTCCCTACTATGAACATTTTTTTTCAAAACCTTCATATATTGTTCCATAGGATACATCCATCTTGTTATTATTAGTCCACAATGCTTTAGTTCATATTGTATATGTATCTAAAGATGCATAGAAATGTTAAATATTGTTGGTGGAAATTCCCATTCCAATAGACAAAGGACTTCAACAACCTCCTCCCTCAAACTATCGAAGTTTGAAGGATTTAATACATGTAAACTCATTCTATTTAATATTAGGCCCAACTTTATAACTGCCAATCTTGGCCCCTTTGCCAAACATAATATATTTACCACAATAGGTAAAATATTCTCCATTATGACATGATAGTCATGGGTCTTGAGGTCTCTTAAGCTATTAATGTCAATTTGACTTCTAATACTACTACTTACATATCTAGAGGGAAAGTGTTTGAGACATCAACTGTAAGAATTTTGCATGTTGTTCCTTTCTCCAAACATAAGGAGCACTAGGTTTTCTATATTTTTCATCATCATATTTTTCAACCCAAATGTTTCGACAAATATTTAGTTGTCAAAAGTCTTCACGTGATGAAATAGTATCAAAATCACCAAAACGAGTTTCTATAATAGCATAGGCTATATTTTTCTCAATATGCATAGAGTCAACAATATGTCTAATGGCTATATCCTTAAAGTACGGAAACTTATAGAATATGCACAAAATTTCTACACCACTTTCATTACATGGATCATATCTACTACCAACAGTTCCATCATTTTCAATAAATATAATGCTTTTTTATCCATTCTCAACAATGTAATCACCTATTATTAGCAATGGTGCTTCACAATTCTCTTCTTGACCATTGAACCATGTCTTTTGTTGACAATATGGATGATCCATTTTAAGGTAAACATAATGTCCACAATAAATACGCTTACGCAAACTTCTTGAGTGCCTCACAAAATCCTTAAATTTGCAAGCAGGACATCCATGGTATCCATGAACACTGAGATGAGACAATGTGCCATATGCAAGAAGATAATGAATTGTAAACAATAAGGAAGCTCATAAAGTGAATTTGATTTAATGGCCATCCCTTAAAGATTGAATTGCTTCAATTCCTTTCCATAATTCCATTAGCTCATCATATAATGGCTCTAGATAAGCATCAATTGTATCTAAAGGCACACTTTTCTTTCCTAGTATAATCAATTATAGCATTAAGAAAAATGGATTATTTTCTAACCATGGAGGAAAGTTATAATTTATTAAAAATACTAGCCAAGTTGACCATTTAGTAATTTGATCTGAGAATGGATTCACCCCATCTAGAGCCAAACCCAACATTATATTATGAGGATCTTGAGAAAAATCAAGCCATATATTATCAAATTCCATCCACGTCTTAGATTCAGGCACATGCCATTATTTTCCATCAGTGCTCTTATTTTGGGCATGCTATTGCATAAGTTCAACAATGTCTTTGCACCTATACATTCAGAGTAATCATGGTATTACTAGAAAGTGGTGAAGAACCTTTATAGGAACTATAACTGATTTCAATCCTTCTCTATACCTTGCTTCATGACATTTCAAACATTCACTCTCACTTGCAAGATTCTTACGAAATAATACACAACCATTCACACATGTGTGGATGTTTTCATATCCTAATCCTAGCTTAGTGATTTCCTTTCTACATTGACTTTGTTTTGTTGGCAATGTGGAATCAGGTGGTAATAACGAACTTAATAATGCCAATAACTAATCTACACTCTCATTTTTCCAGCCAAACACAACTTGCAAGTTAATAATTTGAAGGATTGTTGTCAAATGACTTAACCTACAATTAGAATACAAAGCATTTGAAGCATCCTCCATCAACTTGGCTCAATCATCGTTTAGACCCTCATTCAAGATTTTATCAACTTCAAACTATTTATCTAACATTGATGCCTCTTCATCTATGTTTGGTGCCACTTCATCTATTTTTATTTCCTCTTCATCTCTCACACTCTACCATTCTATCATATCTTTGTAATAATTGATATTCCAAGGGATTCTACCACTATGCCCATATCTTATCATATGTCCACAAATCTGACTTCTTTTTTTCACCTTTCCACCAAGAAAGTCATTGCATGGACATGGATATTTGTCCATGTCACATTCATTGGCTATTCTCTCAACAAATGCATGGTATTTCAACCTTCGACATTGATCCATCTGTAATGTTCTACACATAGCAACAAAAAATTGTAGACTAAGAGACAAAAACTATATTTTTAATTGAAAGGCATTTCCATAGCAATAGAGTTATAGAGAGCAAGTAAAATAGAGAGTTTAACTAATGAATTGTTAAAAATAGATTTATATTCAAATTGTTGATTACATTGCATTGCACATCTTTCAAACTCAAAACACTACTTCACATTGCATAACTAATAACTAGATGTTGATAGATGACAAAATGTAAAAAAATGTTAAATAAGAGACAAAAACTATTTTTTTTTTATTCAAATGCATTTGCATAGCAATAGAGTTATATAGAGCAAATAAAATAGAGAATTTAACTAATGAATTGTAAAAAATAGATTTTTCTAGTTTATATTCAAATTTTTGATTACAATGCATTGCACATAATTCAAACTCAAAACATTACTTCACATTGCATAACTAATAACTATATGTTGATAGTTGACCAAATTTCAATTACAATATAGTTTTTACAAATTCAACCTAAGTAGTTATGAGATTACTTCACATTGCATAACTAATAACTAGGAGTAACTTCCAATTGCATTTTCTTGTCATGGCATTCCATGAGACCACATTTCTTTGTGGCATTTTTTCAAAAATTCCATTGCCTTGTCTATGCTACCACATTTTCCATACTTGTCTACCAAATAATTTTATCAAATAGTTCACTTCCTTGTTGTTATGGCTAAAATCCTAAAACAAGTACTTTGAAACAAGCTTAGGGTTCTTGGAATTTTTTTATCAAAGAATAATAGTATGTAATAACATAGACAAGGCAATGAACTAGTTGAAAAAATGCCTCAAAGAAATGTGGTCTCATGGTGATGGAATTCCATGAAAATCCATAACAATTCACTTGTTATGGAATTCATCAATCATCATGGCATTCCATCACCATGAGACCAAATTTATTTGAGGCATTTTTTTCAAAGTTCATTGCCTTTTATATGCTACCACATTTTTCATACATGTCTACCAAAGCATTTTATCAAATAGATCACTCCCTTGCTGCTATGGCTAAAAGCCTAAAATAGGTGATTTCAAAAAAGCTATGAATGTTTGGAAAAAATATATTAAAGCATAATAGTAAGAAACAATCTATGGTATCATGGTTTTGGTTTTGGCATGAAATCAACATGATTTTATTTATATTTTTTTGTAGGTTTTAAACACATTTTTTTGGCAATTTTGTTGTTTAAAATGGGGAAAAATCTTTGTGGTCAGTTTGGTGCACTTTTTAATTGTAGGATTCTCACATTTAGTGAAAAAGGTAGTGTTCATGAAGGAATGGAAAAGATGCATAGAGCCTTTGAGTTATACATTTACTGTGCAATGACATTGAATCATTTGTCAAACCATTTTTTCTTCACAGGGCAACATTTTCTTGTAGAACAGTTGACTAAGATAGCTCTTGTTTCAACTAACCACCCTCTCATGAAATATCATTCATATTATAATATTGCATGATCTTATCATATTAAAGGTGATTATGAAACAATTGGACACTACTACATGGCAGCATTTAAGGAAAGCCAAAGGCCACAATATTTTGTGGATAGGTTCAATTGAAGCTGGGAGATCTTAAGAGTTCTCTCTAAAAATTTGAAAAGGTTTTTGAGGTCCACCTTGAGAATTGTGATATCTTAAAAATTTTAGGCCATATATATGCTCAGCAAGGGCAGGAAGAGAAATCTTTAGAAATATTAAAAAAGGCAACTCGCATAGATCCACACAATGCCCATGCATTTATCAAGATGGGTGAGTTATTAATATCGCCAGACTCCAGTGCACCCTTAGATTCTCTTAAGATTCCAAAGTCTCTTCTAAAGAAGTTTAGAGAAGAAGTGCCCATTAAACTTTTAAACAACATTGGGGTTCTTTATTTTGAATGTGATGAACTAGAGTTGGCTCAAAAAACTTTTATGGAGGAATTAGGAAATGATGTTTTGCCTCTACATAAATCTTTGTGGTTAGTTTTGTGCATTTTTTATTTGTATGATTCTCACAGTTAGTGAAAAAGGTAGTGTTCATGAAGGAATGGAAAAGATGCATAGAGCCTTTGAATTATACCCATACTCTGCAATGGTATTGAATCATTTAGAAAACCATTTTTTATTCATTGCAAAGCAACATTTTCTTATGGAACAATTGAATAAGACAACTCTTTTTTCAACTCACCACCCTCTCATAAAATACCATTCATATTATAATCTTGCATGATCTTATCATAGTAAAGGTGACTATGACACCATTGGCTACTACTACATGAAATTATTCAAGGAAATCTAGAGGCCACATGATTTTTTGGATAGGTTCAATCGAAGCTGGGAGATCTTAAGAGTTGTCTCTCAAATTTTGAAAAGGTTTTGGAGGTCCACCTTGAGAATTGTGAGAGCTTAAAAGCTGTAGGCTATATATTCTCATCAAGGGTTGGCAAAGAAGGATTTGGAAATTTTAAGAAAGACAACTTGTATAGATCCACCTGATACCCATGCATTTATCAAGATGGGTGAGTTATTAATATCATTAGAACCTAGTGTAGCCTTAGATTCTCTTAAGACGCCAAAGTCTCTTCTAAAGAAGAGCAGAGAAGAAGTACCCATTCAATTGTTAAACAACATTTGGGTTCTTGATTTTGAGCATGATGAACTAGAGTTGGCTAAAAAACCTTTTATGGAGGAATTAGGAAATGACGTTTGGGTTGAATTCATAAATAAAATCCCCAATGCTAATTCTTTAGTTTTTATTGTGATATTTAAGGATATAAAATTCTTCCATCGACTATAAGAAGTTGGTGTTTCACTTGAGTTACCATGGGATAAAGTCACAATACTATTTAATCTTGCTAGGTTGTTTGAACAACTACATGATATTGAAAAGGAAAATCTTTTATATAGGCTAATATTGTTCAAGTTTCCTGATTATTGGGAAGCATATCTATGTCTTGCAGTCATGGCTCAGGCATAGAATGAGATCCAACTAAGCCTAGAATTGATTGGGGATGCACTTAAGGTGGATAAAAACTCATCAAATTCTAAGTTATCTATGCTTGGAAAAATGGAACAAAAAATAGATGACTAGCTTAAAGCAAACAAAAAAATTAAAGCTGCACAAAGTGAATCTGATGCAAATAATTCTTATGTTGACATTTCACTTGGAAATTGAAATTATTTTGCAAACTTTCATAATGAGAAGAGGGATCCAAAGGTGGAGGAACAAAATCTTGAGAAGGCTAGAGAATTGTATTGTAAAGTGTTGGCATAGAGACTAGGAAATGTTTATGCTACAAATGGGGTAGCCATTGTGCTAGCTGAAAGGGGTCAATTTGATATTACAAAGGGAATTTTTACATACGTACAAGAAGTTGTAGTAGGAAAAATCTTTGTTTAGATTCCTGATGTGTGGGTAAATCTAGCACATGTTTACTTTACACAAGGATAATTTGTGCTTGTTGTTAAAATGTATCGAAATTGTTTGAGGAAATTCTATTTTGGCACTCACACCTAAATTTTATTATATTGAGCTTGAGCACATTATGAAGTAGAATAGTGGCAATAATGTAAAAGAACATTATTAAGAGCAATAGAACATTATTAAGAGTAGTATATTATAATGAGTGTTTTGAATTTTTTTTAATGTAATGAGGGTTTCGAATTACCTCTAAATTCGATGTAGAGGGCATCCCCAAATTTAATTTCTCTACAGAGGGCCTCAAAAAATTCAAATTCATTGCAAAAAACTCCAAATTCATTTCCCTTCCCTACCTTTTAATAAGTCTCTAGGTCCTCTCTGAATCCTTATTGCCCATGCAAGTAGCTACTATAACTGATCAAAACGCCTCATTTCAAGCTAATGAATGAAGTGAGGTCTGCAATGAATGAATGAATTAAGGTCAAGTGAGATGAATGAATTTTCAATGAACATGGATAATCGTGCCAATAATTGACCGAATTGGGTTTTAAATTTTTTGTCTAATTTGGATTTAATGACTAATTATTTAGTCATTTTTATTTTTGTGACTAAATAATTTTTTATTCAATGACCAAAATAGTCATCTATTTACTTATTTAAAGTTGAGTTGCAAAAAATGAGTAGAATTTAGTCAATTTTAGTTGTTGTTACTAAAAATTTTAGTCACCTAGTCATTTATTTACCAAATTCTACAAGTGGTGTGGATCTTGATTTGAATACTTGTTTGAATCATAAAACCCTAAATCACAAATGTTAGCTCAAAAACAAACATGATGCAATATGACTTTGACATGATGTTTGATACTTGAATAATTCTCTAAAACACTTGATAATCATCTTTTGAATGCTCTTGTATGCTCTTGTAGACTCTTGTGACCTCAAATTTTTTATAATGCATGAAAACTCAAGTTGCTAGGTCACATGTAAATTTTCTAGGTGAAAAATGAGTGAAATAACATTGTATTTATACTTGTTTATGCAAAATTTCCCAAAATTACAACACTACAAGCTGACATCAGATCTAGGAGAATACAATCCTACCAAGATTTTAATTTAATTTAGGTTTAAGATACATGGGACTCATATGCCAGAAGTGTCATATGAGTCACATTAGGCTAGGATATGGGACACATTTTTTCAAGAAATGCTTAGTTTAATGTGAAATCCAAATTGGGGGCCTAAAAATTAGGTGGAACCCATATGCCCAAAGTGGCGTATGAGTCCCAAATCACTAAATCTAGACTAAAAAATCTAAAACAACATGAATTATGATTGGGTACTAGTTCATGTTGGTATAATCCTCATAACGATGCATTAATTAAGGCTTGTGGATGTCAAATAAGACCAATTAAAGCATAAAGAGGCCCAAATAATCAATAAAAACCATAAATTAGTGTGGAAGTGCAAGAAAATACTTTACAATACCCCAAATAAGGCATAGTTAAGTTCATTTAGTTCACAAGGGCCCAAACAAGTGTGAAAATGTAATGGGCGTCATTTTTTGACACTACACTTTGAATACCCCTCTTTGGAGATGAGAGCTTAAAAAAACATGGTTTTCCTAGCATGATTCATAGTGGGAGTAGCAACCTCAAGAAAGGAGAAGAAATGTCTCTTGGCATGACTTATATAGTTTTCCTAGGTAGCAAGAACCCTATGTTGTACACTTCTTTTCTAATTTTTCTTGGTGCTTTCATAGACCATTGGTGTGGGCACTATTAAATATTTCATTTCATTTAAATCTAAGAGTGATAAAGCGGTGACATATGTGGTTAGTACTCTAAAATTTTGACTAAAAATATGAGGAATGATAATTTCTACTTGACACAATACATATGAAGAATGTTCAAATAATTGTAATCAATGCAAATCAACTTTGTATGTTTTTCACTTGGGTTTAAGAGAAGGTTTCAATTTATTAAGAAAAAACTCCCATTTATTCCATTGGGACAGATTGTGACGCAAGGAGTAGTGTATGAAAGAATTTGGTTCAAAATCCATAAGAGATATAGGCAATAGACCATCAAATTGGCCAATGATGTTGTTAATATTCTTTAGAAATCAAAATTGTAAAAGAAAATAAAAACTCATTAGAAAATGAAATGTTCAAACATAGATATTTATAATAAAATGAAATGGTTATTCCGAAGCAACCAAAATCACTAAAGAACATAGTTCATGGGAAAATAACACATTGAATTGTGTTGTCACTTCATTTTATAGAAGGTGCAAAATAAAAAAATATATCATCATTTTTATAAAATATTTGTCTCTAATAAAATTTGAGAAGTTTAGGGATGAGCTCTTTCTTAATAACAATGTATAAAAGTGGATATTTCAAAGGGTTTCCTAAGAATTTTATAGCTTGTAGCCATAGAAATAAGTTATAATAGAAGATATTTAGGCTTTCATAATTATCATAAATGTGAGATTACACAAGATAACATTTTATGAATTTCGCTACTAATCAAATCTTATAGTTATAGTTTTATCGCATCTCTCCTAAATCTTTAACACCAACATATGATAATATAGCCAAAGTATAGGATTTTCAAGGTGTTAATGTTTAATAGTGTCACATAATACCTAGTGTGCTAAGTGTTGAAAATAAGTTTGAATTGGTTTTTCACCTTTTGATAACTATTTGAAAATAATTTGACATTGGTATTTTAAAGCACCTTTTCCTTCTACAAGTTGGTGCATCTATCCTACAGTAGAAAAATTTCAAAACTTTTAAAATTCCAACAAACATTCTCAAAAACTTGATCTTTTGGAATTGTTAGCATCCATTTCTCTCCTTTCTATTTATTCAAATTGTTAAGTGATAAATATCTCCTATGTTGGTTGGGTTAGAAATATATTTAATTATAATACAAATTTGATGCATCTTTTTTATGTTTGCTCCTAGATACGTACTTAGAATGGTGTGTTTAATTTATGAAAACTAAAGTCCTTTTAAGCAACATTATTATAAAGTAGAAAATATTGTGAGAGAATTGTAATTTATACACAAGTTTCCACTTTAATTTTTTTTTTTATAAATAAAATAGTTTTGATGATTGCAATAATTATAGTGTTTTGTATTAATATGGTGTCAAAAATTGCATGCTTTAAATTTGGTTTAAAATATTGTGTGAAATTGGTATACATGTATTCATAAATCAAATTTGGGTATTGTGTGCCTTAATTATCATTGAGCATGATTCATGTGGGCAAACCATTATACATTTTTTTTATCTTAAAATCTTGATACTAGGAACATAGTTATTAATTTGTTTTGTAGTATGAGCAACAAACTATATGTTCTAAGAAGATTAGTGTATTCAATTAATTCATGTAAATGATATTTTGTATAGGGAAAGTAATGTGGTGGAGCAATCAAATAAAACTTTGTGGGAGTTAATAACCTTTATAGGATATTTCTCTATTTTAAATGAGCCACACGTCACTAACAATCAATGATTTTGTTGGGAGATTATATTTTATAATTGAGTAACAATTATTTTGGGGAGGTTATTTGTGGTTTATAAATGAATTTAATGTGGTGAGGGTGAATTGAAATCCTAGAGCCAAATCCATAAAATTCCTTCATATATAGCCTACATTCTCTTTTTATTACTATTATAGAATGAAGAAAAGTCTATACAACATTATTATGAAGAATGAAGAAGCTTGCCTACAATTGCTATCACAATAGTGAATTTAGGTATGTACAATTAGTTGCACACTCTCTCAAAGTTATAAATTTTTTATTATCCTTTCTTTTAAAAGATAAAAAACCAACTAATTATAATGTTTATATTATATAGGAGGACAATCGATGATTTGAGAAAAGAATGATATAACCTCCTTCTCAAGAATTTGTTTTATTATTTCTAAATTTACATATATAGTGGTTACAAATTACGGTTTTTCATCTAACAACATTTTGTTTCAATGCATGGGAATGAAAAGACTTTAAAATAGAATCTACAAAGCATAATATGATTTACAAAGGCAAAAAGACACTCTTATGAAACTTTGATTAATTCAAAATGGATACTAATCTTAATTTCAAAGTGAAGGGAAACAAACAATTTAGTCATGATCAATCTATCATATTATTCATATAAAACCATGTGGTTATTTAAATTCTTCAAGGAAATCGGATTGTTTCAAAAAAATAAGGAAATTCAAATTATTTTTATTATTATTTAACAATATCTATAACTAATTATGTGATATAATGATTATTTGTACAAATCAAAATTCATATTTGTAACGAAAACATGTATTGATTTATATTTTTATAGACTAATTAATTATGTAACATTAGAATACATTTAAATTCTACCTTTAATTTCCTTTCGACTATCCCTTAAACTTCTTATCACTAAATAATAATCTATCAACCACAACACAAACATATGAATATTTAGAAACATGCCTGTCAATCTTTATTTACGATTAATAATAATTACTTCTTGACCACAACATAAACATAACAATATTTGAAGAAATATATACCAATCTTTATTATTGAAAACATCCATGTCAATCTTTTCCCACTAAAACCAAAAAAAACTCTACCAAAAAAAACCAAATAAAATGTGGTGGAAGTGGAAACATATATGGAATACAAAAGGAAAGACAAACTACCGACTTCAATAGCGTCACATTTGTAACATCTAGGCAGGATCAACCTGCTGCTGATGGCCAAATTTATAATATGCTTCAACCCAGAATTTTAGGTTTTTAAAATAAATGGTATCAAGGAAATCATTGCTACCCGAATTTAGTGCTACTATTTCGAGAAATGAGCGGTTTCATTTCGATAACGTTGCATGCAATGTGGATAAAACGACGTGAGCAGGGCGATGATGAAGAAAGAGGCAGACGGCGGGTATGTGGTTTGAGAAAGGTGTCGCGCAGGGCACAATTCAAGCGAAACAAGCACCATATTCTTCTATTTTGCAATAAAGAGATGGGTGGGAGTCGGGAGACAGTTCCTCAAAAAGGTGGCGGGCTGTCAGAAATCTCAGCGCTGGGCGGCCCCTGACATTTGCCCTTCTTTCTATTTATTTATGCTCAGACAAATCCCTGCAAGTGTAAAACATGAAACGCCATTGCTGGTTCACAAACTACGGATCAACTAAGCTCACTTTCACTTAACTGTTTGTCATAAGAATTTACTTTCCTAATTTATTATTCTCCACGGGACTACAGGGATTTTTTCTTTCTTGGGGTGGAGTTTCTGTGGACATGCAGTCTATTGAAGAAGCGGAATCTTAAGATTTACAAAATATGCCTCGTAAATCACCTTAAAATCCTCAAAATCCCGCTGCTTCTTATTTTAATATCGTTCATACATAGCATGGTATAGGTAAATAGGTGTTTTTATTGGCATTCTGCAAATTCATCATCAGTAATTTATTTAAAGAAAATTCAAATTTACAAATTTACAGACAGAAAATTCACGGTTAAGTAAAATTTATAGCTAATATTTTATTGAGAAGAAAATTAAGAATTAATATTTTTAATAAGATCAAAAACTTTGATCTTATTAAAAATATTAATACGCTGTAGTGAATTGCTAGTGGTGAATTTTTCGTGTGACGGTAAATTTTTCTTTGTTGAATTTTCCTTTGGTGAATTGCTAGCGATGAATTTTCTTTAAATAAAGTATTCAATATTAATATTTTCTTTAATATTAATACGCTGTAGTGAATTGCTAGTGGTGAATTTTTCGTGTGACGGTAAATTTTTCTTTGTTGAATTCTCCTAGAACTGTTTTTATTTCCATGGTAACCTAGATTTTGGGGGTTTTGATGGACCTGAGGTTGAGAAAATTTTGAGATGGTTATGGTTTTCAATAGGTTTAGTGGGGTTGAGGCTTATTATAATGCAGGTGGATGAGTAGAACAGTAGTGAGGAGAAAACCAGAAAGAGGTGTTTTGATCATTGTTGTGGGGAGTTTGAATGATCATAATCATCATTATCAGCGGCAGCCTAAGCGTAGGAGTTCAAGTGAGAGCAGGAACAATGGACGAGGATATGTAAATGGGTGCACGATTAGTAATAGTAGTAGCAGTACTAAAAATAATACTAATGGAGGAGGACAAGGAGGATAATCCATAAGACAGTATATTAGATCCAAAATGCCTAGGCAGTATTTGCGGTGTTTCCCTATCATATGGTCCCTAAATGTCACTCTTTTCGTCCCAACAATTATATATGTTTTGAAGCAATATTGTTCTTTTTCTTCAATATAAGCTATTTCCATTAAATTTGTTTTGTTTTTACCCTCTATCAAACCACAAATTGGGCTTGAAACGTGATACCAGATGCCTAACACTTTTCCAGCTACCCTTCCATTTTCATTGGGGTTATTCCATGAGAATGAGAATAAAAGGACACGCCTTTCCAATTTCAGGCAGCAACCAAATCTTATATTCTTTCCTTATTAGCTGCAATTTCAAGATTTTAACAAGTTGTTGAAAGACGATGGCAGAAGAGACATTCAAAGAAGTGAAAGGCACACAGTCTGTGTCACAGGAGCTGCCGGTTTCATTGGCTTATGGCTTACAATGCGATTAAGTACTTGAGCTGGGTTATGTTGTGCGAGCAAGTGCTATTGGGATACTGGGTGTCAGATTTCTAATTAAAGAAAGATAATCCCCCAACTTCAACTGCACACCACGATTGAAATTTAAATGTAACAGTTGTTTAAGTTCTAGAGATTTGTTTTAAATTGCACACTTTTTTGTTTTACTCTCCAACTGTCATATCCGTTACAGTTAGTAATTCTAATGCTATTTCGTGGATTTTATTTGTTAATACTTACTGATCATGTAAATGGTAGATTATTACTGGATGTTTTTTGGGTTTTGATTGTGGGTTTGATTGTGTTAATAAAAAATTATTAATACAATTAAATCTATAAACATTCAGCAATAATTTTTATGGATTGTGGTAATTTGTTATCATTAAATGGTAGGTATCATGATTGTTTATAGATTTTTCATGGTTTAAATTTTATATTTCTTATAAATTTATCGATAAATATTTATTAAATCTAGTGAAGATCATATAAACTATTGTTTTAAATACTTGTTTGTTTTATTTTGATTTCATAGTTAATAATATGACTAGTCTACTTAGTAGAAGCATCAATACTTTTTGGAAGGTCACTCATCTTATTACTATTTCAAATCCATGTATTTTATAAAGCACACCACTTATTGAAAGTTTTACAAATGAAGTAGCAAGCTAAGTGGATTTATTTTTGGAAGAAAATCCATGGTTAAGAGTGCTTTAGTTGGAATAATATAGAGATGAGTGACCCTCCAAGAACTCACAATTTCATAAGACATAGCACTTATTGAAGGTTTTGCATATGTGGTAGCAAGCTAAATGGACTTGACCTTAGAGGAAAATCCATGGTTAACTTTGCTTGAGTTGGAATAATACTAAGATGAGTGACCTCCCAAGAAGTCGTAATGCTTCACCCCTATGAGCTTCACTTTGATGTGATGAGTGCTTAGTGGACCATTCATCTCATGAAAGATGGTTCTTGTAAATCACTACTCATAAAATATGTATGTGTCAACAAGTTTGATTCAAAAATTATATGATTGAATCTTGAAATCATCACATGATTTGATACATTAGAAAAACACCACCTCCTTCACAATTTTAGTACAAACTCAAAAATTTAAAAGTTCCCAATGAGCCACTATATAAATTTTGGATAAATACAAAAAAATACATTAACATATGTGAAAAACTAGTCTTTTTTTTTAATTCATAGATATTCCAAAGCTTTCTTTCCAAAAAATATTTATTTAAACAATTATTTTTTCAATTTTGAAAAAAGTGAACATACCTTTATTAAAAAATGTTGTTGACAAATGTTTAGCAAGTAGTAGGTATAATCAATTTTGAGATATCATCACTACAAATAGATGAAAACCTGACAAAACATAAATAATTTAATATAATGGAGAAATTTTGGGCCACATCCATAAAATGCTTATTATTGACAACTAATTGAATATTAAATAATATTTTTTCTTGAATGCCTACAATTTTTTTAGATATTTAAAATGGTTTTAAGATCTACACATAAGATTTATAAGTGTGGACCTTGGACAAGTCAAATTAGAAGTCACATTGGCACTGTCTTCCTAAATGAATAAAATAAAGATATGTCATTATTATAAAGTCAAATAGACTATATATAAACATCTAAAAAGAATATGAGTAAAGAGAAAGATATAGATAATCTACAATCTAATTCATTTACAGAGACATAAGTTTATAGTCTAATTATTCATAATTAAAATATTCAAAGATAGTACTTATCAAAATTTAAACTAAAACATTTTTTTACTAACATTTTAGATATAAAAGTCTATAACTAGTTACACTTGAACATCATCTAATAATCATTCAAATGATGTTAAAAAATAATCTAACATTAACATTAAAATTTATAACCATTAATACATAATATTTTAATGGAATCTTTTTTTCCACCTCATTGTCTCATGTTCTCTATTCTTAAAATGTTTCCAATTTTAATCTTCTAAACAAAAATTATATAAAATGATGGAGCTGAACTAACAATAACTCAAAATATTAAAGCGTCAGTGATGATTGTCATGAAGTTGTGCACTCAAAGAAGTGTAAGAAAGGGGATAGTTCTAGCTTTCCCAATACTCGGGAGGATCAATCTACACAAAAGAAGCCCTTGTCCTTTGAATAAAAATTATAATTTTTAGCTAATGAATCGTAGGAAATTAATTGATTTTAGTTGTTGGGAGACCAGTAGCTAGTTTGATCCTTGGATGGTTCTCCCATTTATTTATTTTCCTACTTTTGTTGGTCTCTATGTATTTTTTCTTTTCTTTTCATGTGCCCCATGTCTTGTGAGTGCCCCTGTTTGTGAATACTTGAAAGATTTGATTGGTTTATTCAGATTCTTGCAAAAATATCTATACAAGAAAAAATAATAATACGGAGAAAAGCAATTAACAAAATATGGAGAATAGTTTAACTATCCTCCTTGTTCTCTCACGAAGAAAATGATTCTTTGCAAGCTTGAGCAACCCATAGTTGTAAAAAAAATGATAGGCAGTTGGGTCTTAGGTATATCCATTTCAACAAAAATATAACACAACCAAATTGTTTCGTGCACTGCTCCTTGTGTGACACAATACTTAGCCTCAATGGAAGAGAGAACAACAACAATTTTCATCTTACTAATCCATGAAATAGGCCCAGATCCAAAATGAAAAACATATCCTATAGTTGACCTCCTATCATCAATAGATCCAACATAGTTGGAGTCAACATATCCTTGTAAGAAGAATTGAGAGTTTTTCTTTTATTCCAGACCATAATCAAGAGTACCCTAAGCATATTACAAAAAATGCTTAGTTGCAACCCAATGACATTGCTTAGGCTCCTACATAAATCTAGAAAGCTAGATGACATCAAACAATAAATTTGGTTTGGTATATATCAAATAAATGAGACTCCAAACAAGCTGACAATAGAGAGTAGCATCAACTTGAGGTGAATCCTGTAATCTAGATAGTTGCAAAACTTTATCCATTGGAGTGGATGTAGGTTTAAAATTTGTCATTTTAAACTTGTTTAAGAGTGTCTTGGCATATTCCATCTGAGAGATAAAAATATGGTGTGGCTTTTGCCATATCTCTAAGCCAATATAGTAGTGAAGAAGCCCTAGGTCTATCATATCAAAAAACTGATTAAGATCACTCTTCACATCATCAATGAGAATGTTTGAGATCCTTGTGATTACAAGATCATCCACTTACAAGATAAGAATGGCAATTTTGGTGTCTATCTTCTTAATATATAAATGTAGTGTAGGAAAAAGTATCCCTTTTTCACACTTAATTTGGGAATAAAATAAAAAGGACTAAATTATGCCTTAACTTAGTGTTGTAATAAGTATTTTATATATTCACATTAAGTTTAGGGCCTTCATTGTGTCTTATTTATGGTGTTGTAAGGTGTACCTTTACACTTTCACACTAATCTAGGACTTTATTTATTAATTGAGGTTTATTATGCCTTAATTGATTCCTTAGTTCAAATCCAAGCCTAATTAAATATAATTTTCAAAGGATAAACCCCAAAATTCATTAATGCTATATCATAACACTCAACCTTACAGAATGTGTCTTAGGTAAGTGACCTAGAACCCATTCGCCCAAGGACAGATGGTGTTGGAAGTGGATTCACTCTGAGAGGGGGGGGTGAATCAAAGTGGAATAATTTTAACTTTTGTATTTAAAAGCACAATGAAACTTTTACTAATTTTAACCCAATGTGACAGATTTGTTTATCCAAGTGAACATTAACACTTTAGATCAGATTGACATGAAACTTGACTAACATTTACAACCCATATTAAAAGTATCATATGATATTGTTCAGTCAAAGCTTTATGAACAATCTTGTTGTGCTTTATGAACAGAACTATAAAACTTCACAAAATGCAACTTTGAATTTCTTTTGACAAACTTTTGAGCATTCATATAATAAACACAAAATGCAGATGTAAATTCACTTTATGAAAGACTTTTTGCATCAGATTTGCACAATCTAAATTTGCATGACAAAATTGAACAAATTGACATTAATCTTTTGAACAACCTTAAAGTATCAGAGCATTGACCAACTGAATGAGCACAATAACATAAATGTCTAAAAGAAAGATTATGCAAGATAGACACAAATCACACAAAAGAGAGACACATAAATTGTTGAGTGGAAAACCCTCTTGGGGTAGAAAAACCACTCCAAAATGCCTTGCAGGCTTGATTCCAAAACTGATTACAATATTTTTCAGAGCACCAACTCAACACAAAAATTTTGAAGCACTAAATTCAATAGGAGCACCAACTCCAATACAATATTTAGGAGCAACCACTCCAAGTTTTACAAAGTTTCTCTCTACAAAATTTTCAAACTATAAGGACCTTACAATTGCACTATTTTTGCAATCATAAAATCTCTATCTAACAAAAAGATGTTCAATAATTCCAATTTTACAATGTACTGATTGCAATAGTACAAAAATAATCTCTCTCACTCAAATCTAAATATGATTCTCTATTTTAGAAACCAGAGACAATACACAATAAAACCCTTTCTTTATTTTCTCTCTTTCAACAAGTATTCTCACTATATTCTTCTCAAAATCTCTTTAAATACAAAATGATATCACAGTAATAAAACCTCAACAATACTCTATTAAACATTTTCTCTTTTCTTCATCACCGAGTCATGACTTTTGCCATACATTTATACAAAGAGTATAAAATAGTTATTCTTGTCAAAAACCCATATCCACAATAACCAAGGTTTTTACAAATTTGTAAACAAGTAGTTAAATCATGATACCCATAATGGGTTTGAGCAATAATCATTGAAACCCTTGAGTATAAACCCGGGTTACCAAACTGAAACTAAATCTTCAACCATATCTTAAACACAAAACAATTAAGATTTAAAAACCAACATAATGTCATTTGAATTGACAAATAAATTCCTGTCATGGTAGCCAAAATATCACCATCTATTTGTGTAAAAGCTCCATAATGGTCTCACTCAAACTCAACCAACTCACAGCTAGAAAAGATTCCACCATAGAAACTGCCAACTGATTTCCCATATTTGATACCTCAAACTCGAGCAAAGATTCTCAGCCACAGTGACAAAAGATCTAAATCTCTTTATGGTGGTGTAGTTAGGGATCAGTTGCTTGCAAAAATGAAATGAAAAACAAGATACTCACTTTGCCCTATTTCCTTCATCATCAAGCTTTAAGTCAAAAAACATAATCATTTGGCATCCATAATAGAATAACAATCATTTAGAGTTCCATTAATATTATAATGCTATAATCAAGTGCCAGATCACTACCCGCATGAAATGTCAAGGAAAACATCATACAAACATCCAGCTGTCCAAGAAAACATAATACCATGTTGTTGCCAACTCACATCCAATGAGTTAATCTTTGCCAATGAAAAGTGAGCTCAATAATAATGAATGATGTTGGCCTCAAGTGCTAAACTAATGCACTTTAAAATAACCAATAAAATGTGCAATAAGATCTTGATATCATTGCAAAGTGAAGACCAAAGTCTTCAAAAAAATTACCTTCAAAAAAAAAATGTCGACCACCTTAACAAATAGAACATTGTTTCCACAAAATGATGCCTTGTCACTTTTCAAAGTAATTTTACATTATTTCCATAAACCACTTGTCGATCTTAAGTCCAAATAAATCAACCATTATAAGACCTGATAACAATATCAATGATACCAACTAAATGAAGACCAAACACTATAAAAAGTAACACCAAGGTGCAAGTTGATGTAAAGTGAAGCCCAAGCACAAGAATGTGCAAAGTGATGCTATATAAAAAATATACCACCTGAGTCTGCATAAATACTAAACCATAGACTTTTACAAATGATATGTCATGAATTCCAAGCATAAATGAGTTAAAGATAACCTTTGCCATACAATGTTGTCACCAGAATGTATACACCTATAATGTCAAAATGGAAGACAAATAAACTGAAACAAGATATACCTTCCCACTGTAATGACAAAGCCAAAATGTGCCATGCCAAAACTAAAGTCACCATGAAGTCATGATTGCAGCAAGATGAATGAAGAAGTCACCAAGACATATGACAACCACATGAAAACATATACAAATTGATCCACCAAACTGATCCAACCTGTATGAAATAATAACTCCATTGAATAGATATAAAGCCTTTGCACATGAATCCAACAATCAGTACCACAATCAAATAAAACTAAACAATAACCAACACAATGTTGTCCATGAATAAGTATTGAATACCAAAACCAACTAAAACCAAACCATCCTTATGTAAACCAATTATGCCAAGACTGAATATGAACAAGAGTTCCAATATCATGATCGAGAATGCCAAAGTCATATTTCAATACCAATCACCAATATGCCAAACCAAACAACAATTTTGACATCAAGGAAAAAATACCACAAAGAGAAAGTCAACAAATGGATCCTCACTTAGGCCTAGGACCTACATTTAAAATTTTTTCTTGGTTTTTTTTTAATGATCTCAAATGTGTATTCACATGTCGGCTTGTGTTATTTGAATTTCAGGAATTAATCTTAACATATGTATAAATAAGAGGTCATTTCACTATGTTTCACCCTAACAAATCTAAGGCTTCAAGTATTCTAGAAAATTTATGAGTAAGTGTGATTAAGAGCATTTTAAAGGCATTAAAGAGTAGATTATTGAATAATTATTGCAGCAATCAAGATCCCATTATCATATCAAAGTCTTCTTGCATCATGCATGTTATTTGAGCTAATAGTTGATGTAGTGTGCAAGATCCATTCAAGAGCTCAAGGCATTAATTCAAATCAAGTTTCATGATTAAAATCCACATCCATTAAAATAATTTCATGCAAGTTGCAGATCTTCATTCCAAGGCTCAAACAAGGGTTTGGTGAGTTGTGACATTGCATTTGTTCATTCATCATTCCTTCATGCTATTTCATTTCATTACAAGGTTTAATTACCAAAATAGGTTTTGACCTAGGCAAACCCCAATTCACCTAACAAACAACATTTTTCTCTCTCTTGATGTGTGATTATAGATTTTAGGTGGAAGATCTCTTGGAGAGAAAAAATGTAAAGTTGTCAAAGTTGTCACAATTCTTGCAATTTCACAGAAACTAACCTATAGAATTTATTTTTGACTTTTCAACTACACTTGATTCAGGAATCTAGGAGTGCAGACACAGGAGAAAAAAACCTAGAAACAGATTTTCTAGAGCCATAGCGAGGATGCATTCGCCATAGGGAAAATGAGTCCTTAGTTTTCTTTGAAAAATAAACTTTTTGTGAATGGTACACATCACTTTCCCATTCTCAAATTTGTAATTTGACTATGGGTTCCATTAGAATTGAGCTTAACTTTCTAAATTCACTTTATAGCTTGTAATTTGGAGTTGATTTTCTTTTATAATCTTTCTCCCCAAAGTTTTGTTTGACTCATACCCCCATCCTAGCATAAAAGGGAAATTTCCAGATTCAAACCTTTATTTGACTCACCTTTTGGTTGCTAGTCATTTCATTGTTTTGATCTCATCTCTTGAATGAAATTGTGGGAAATAGGCTTATTTTTTATCATTTTGGTGAACCCCCCTTTCATAGCCCCATTTTTCTATGTTTCATTATGGTGAACTTGAGTTTGATCACTACAATTTTCTAATTTTGGAGTTCATTTTCACCCTAAATTTAGATATTGTATTCAATTTCATCTCTTTGCATTTAATTGAGTCTCATTTAGGGTGTCTATTTTGCATTTAACTTTTCATTTCATTTAGGGTCTTAGGATTACATCTTTGCATTCTTTAAAATCTGAAAAAATACAAAAAAAAAAATTATCATTTTGCATATCATTTACATATCATTTCATCATATTAACTCGCATTTAAAAATTGAAAAAAAATTACATATCAAATTAGGTCTCCTAGTTTGTCATCTTATCACATTTTTCACTTGCATTCAACATTAAATTCACATAAAATTCAAACTGTAACTTCTCGTTTCTGATCAAAATCTGGAAACCACTGAAATCATCTCAAAAATTTGTAAAAACACTTTTCAAAACCCTAACCTAGGAACCATTCTCCCTAGGGTGAATGAGTCCTTGATCAGGGTCATTTCTTGATTTTTTGGGTACCAAAATATTAGTTTTTGCATTTCATTTTGTTATTTTCACGTTTCTATTTCAGTTTACAATTTTTTCTATTAAGTGAAATTGATCATATTTAGCTTTATTTGATAAATTTAGTTCATTTTGTGATTTCAAAATTGCATTTACAAGACACCATTTTGAGGTTTTTGTAGTGTTATCACAAAATTACCTTGTTTAGAATCTAAAAATTGCATTCTAGGTCATTGCATTGCATTTCACCCTCTTTCCATTTTGGGTTTACATTAAGTTTGTGAATCTTGTATGATCTTTACAACTCAGTGTCCTATTAGCAATACTGTTGTGAGATGTAGTTTGAGACTCATGTCATCTCGTGGTACACCACTTGTCATGGATCTTGGGCTTTCCAACTCTTTCACTAATAGTGTTGATAATCAAACCTCTATGGATCATAGCCTTCACACCTCATTTCCAATGACTTCCATCCCTACAAAAAATGTGTATGATTTTTCCTATATCTCGCAATAAAACATAAGGCTAGATGAAGAATTAAAAAAATTGCAAAACTTTGTGAGAATCAAACCTATTATTGGCAATACCATTCCTCTCATTGCTTAACCACAAAGAAGGAATAGAGCTCATATGTGCCTTTTCCCATATCATTCAACAAAATTTTCCTCCCCCCAACCACCTTCCAACACACCTCCCATACATAAGAGAAAATAAACCACAAGTTTCTATCACTTTATTACTCCTAACACATCCTTTTTTTCTAAAAAATTAAAGGGATTGAAATTAGAAGACGAAACTGAGGACAACACAGTAATCAAACCAAAACTACATGCACATCAAAAACTTTCGCTACAAAAGATATATGACATTCCTACAAATTCTTATAATCTATTACAAATGTCCAAGACTGGGAATATCTTTTACACCCTTCTACATTGGGAAACTAATTGAGTTGCCATCGAAATGTGAAAATCTAACTAGAAAGCAAACTTATCAACATAGACCATATTGTGCCTATCATAGATTCTTTGGACACACACTGATAATTGTAGACCTTTAAAGCAAATATTGAAGAAATTTAGACCCTCTAGGGATCCATCTTGACTCAAAGCATGCACTTTGCTCCTTGCCATGTAATAGTTGTAGGATCCTAGTATGCTCACTATTACATGTTTAAAATTCATTGCAAATCATTCTCTTTGTAAGGAGCTCATTCTCATCACTTATCTCATCTCATCCTTATCCTTCACTTAGTGGGGGCATGGGGTTAGATAGCCTTGTCCTAGTTTTGGCACATGATGTTGTCCCTTTGGCTAGTTATCCTTTCACATACATTGAACAAGATTGGCATGTGGATGACTTGCTATAGGTTGAATCACATGTGCCTTACTAGCATCTTTTTTTATTTTCTTTCAATTATTTTTCTTTGTGTGATTGTATGTGTGCAATGTGATTTGTCCCGTACTATTTTGTTTGATGTATCTCTCTTTATGTGCATTCCTCTATATGTACCTACATTCTTCTCTATGTTGTAAACATTATCTTTTTTCTTGTCTTCTACTTTCCTTTTGAGGATGATGTAAGGTGTCGAGACATTTAGAGACTCTTCCATGTTGACTCAAAATATTTTTCTTTGTTTTCACTCTCTATGTTAAATTCTTCTTGTTTTGTGAGTATTTGGGGAATGATGATGTTTCTGAGCTCTATAACAACATTATAAGGAAGAAATACTAACCCCAAATCTATAGATCGCTTATGTGTTTTTGAGGGAAACCCCAAGTTCCCTTTTCATGATGTAGCTTCATTTGGAAAAATATGACTTGGCATAGGGCTTTCCAAGTAAGATCTCATGTGTACCTTATGTTTAGCATTGAATATCGGCTACTTTAAACTTATTGCTCACAACATTGGTGTAGAAATTCCTTTAAAGTGGGGGCATGCATCGAGACTCAATGTTTCACTATGTGATTTTATTTATTCTTGTGATGCATCCTTTTCTTGGTGGTGTCATTTTGTTTGATGTCCTCCAAGAGTGTAATATCTCTTAATGTATGGATTTCCTCTTTGTGGTGATTCTATGCATTACATTCCATAAGTTGTGACTCTCTTATCTTGGATTTATCCTCTCTTGAATACATTAGGCATGGTTATCCCTAATAAGAAGACCTTACACAAACTAAGAAAAGTCACTTTGAACAAACCTTTACCTGCATTAATGTTCATAAGCATTTAGCATAATATAACTTGTTAACCTTATAAAGCTCAAACCCATCCCTAAAATCAATGCAAGCATAACACACCTTGCTTTCTAGTGGAGCCTTGCCCATGTCCATAGGTGCTTGGTATAATACAACTTGTTAAACCCTATGGAGAACGAAACTAAAATGTGTGCAGTGCCTTATTGAATTTGTCCGGAGGATAGCTTAGATATCGTATGGGAGCCTAATAAGGTTCTCTCATTTTCCACCTTCCTTGGGGGCTCACCTAGTGGATGGCCTAAGGTTCCATTAGCTTGGAGTGAGTGTGCATTTCATTTTCATAGTGGACATCGAGTTCTACTTGTGAACAAAAAGGACACAGTCATTTCCCACATTGTGTTGGGATAGTTGTAGTTTGATCCACCCCTTCTCCTATACTTTGATAGTGTATGATTGAGCATCTTTTTCATTGATGCATACATAAGTGTCTTGAATGTCTACTTTAGTGTGAGTTTCACATGGGGTCATACTCTCACTTAAGTGGGGCTTAAATGTAGTGTAGGAAAAGTATCCCTTTTTCGCACTTAATTTGGAAATAAAATAAAAAGGACTAAATTATGCCTTAATTTAGTGTTGCAATATGTAAATTTTACATATTCACATTAAGTTTAGAGCCTTAATTTTCCTTATTTATGGTTTTTTAAGGTGTACCTTTACATTTTCACACTAATCTATGGATTTATTAATTAATTGAGGTTAATTATGCCTTAATTGGTCCCTTAGTTCAAATCCAAGCCTAATTAAATGCAATTTCTGAAGGATAAAACTTGACATTCATTAATGCTATATTATAGCACTCAATTTTGGAGAATGTGTGTCCTAGGACCCATTCTCCCAAGGATGAATGGGTCCTCACTTAGGCCTAGGAGCTAAATTTCAAATTTGTTCTTGGCAGTTTTTCAATGATTTCAAATGTGTATTCACATTTCGGCTTGTGTTATTTGAATTTTGAGAATTAATGTTAACATATGTATAAATAAGAGGTCATTTCACTATGTTTCATCCTAGAAAATCTAAGACTTCAAGCATTCTATAAAATTTATGACAAAGTGTGATCAAGAGAATTTTTAGAGCATTTTCAAGGCATTCAAGGGAAAATTATTGAAGAATTATTGCCGCAATCAAGATCCCATTATTATATCAAAGTCTTCTTGCATCAGGCATGTTATTTGAGCTAATCTATTGATGTAGTGTTCAAGATCCATTCAAGCACTCAAGGAATTGCTTCAAATAAAGTTTCATGATCAAGATCCACATCCATTAAAGCCATTCCATGCAAGTTGCAAATATTCATTCCAAGGTTCAAACAAGGGTTTGGTGAGTTATGACATTGCATTTGTTCATTCATCATTCCCTCATGCTATTTCATTTCATTACAAGTTTTAATTACCAAAATAGAGTTTGACCAAGGAAAACCCACATTCACCTAGAAAACAACATTTTTCTCTCTTGATGTGTGATTACATGTTTTAGGTGGAAGATCTCTTGGAGAGAAAAATTGAAAAGTTGTCACCATTCTTGCAATTTCACAAAACCTGACCTACAAAATGTATTTCTGACTTTCTGGCTACAAGCTTCATGAATCTAGGAGTGCAGGCATAGGAGAACAAAACCCAGAAACAGATTTTTCAGAGCCCTCACCAAAGGATGAATGAGACCTCAATTTGATTTGAAAAAAAACTTTTCGTGACTGGTACACATCACTTTCCCTTTCTCATATCTGTACGTTGACTATAGGTTCCATTCGAATTGAACATAATCTTAAAAATTCACTTTACAGCTTGTAATTTGGAGTTGATTTGCTATTTTTAATATTTATTCCCAAAGTGTTGTTTGACTCATACCCCCATCCTAGCATAAAAGGGAAATTTGCAAATTCAAACCTTGATTTTACTAACCTTTTGGTTGTTAGTCATTTCATTGTTTGGATCTCATTTCTTGAATGAAATAGTGGAAAATAGGGTTGTTTATTATCATTTTGGTGAACCCCCTTTCGTAACCCTAATTTTCTACGTTTCAATAAATTAGGATATGAAGGGCTATGAGTAAAACCATGTTGTAGAAGGTGACCATTTATTTTTATGTACCATTCCCTAGGGGCCTATTTAAGCCCATAAAGAGACTTAATGAGATGGCATACCTTTTGAGGATGGAATTCATCAAGGAAACCTTTAGGTTTTGTCATGTATACTTCTTAGAGATGTCCATTTAAAAAAGAACTCTTGACATCCATTTGATGGGACTTCCAACCTTTATGTGTTTCTAGTGCACAAACAACTCTAATTGTCTTGAGTTTTGTAGTGGGTAAAAACATTCCTCAAAATCAATACCTTCTTTTTGAGCATAGCCTTTAGCAACAAGGTGTGCTTTATGTTTGTCGATGGATCCATCTACCTTGTATTTTGTCTTGAAAATCCTTTTGCAACCTATGGGATTCTTTCCTGGAGGAAAATTGAAAAGTTCCCATGTTTGATTCTTCATCAAAGAATCATACTTAGTGTTCATGGCCTTCTTCCACTATGGCTAACATAGAGCCTCTTGAACTATATTGGGTTCAATGTGATCAACAACTAAACTCATCAGAGATAGGTTTACCTCATTTATTTCCTATCTTCTTGTTTTAACTCCTAAAAAATATTTTGAAGAGAATATAGATGAGAATCTCTAATGGTGGTTTAGACCCATTTCAAACACTAATTTTATGGTTTTTGTGAGGAATGATGTTCCAACAATCCAAGATTAACAAATAACTCTCCTTGTAGCTCATCTTCTTTTGGAGAGGAAAATTCATTCTCATTATCTGATTGTGAGAGAAATTTATGATAGGTGATTGTTTCTTCCCTTTGTTTCATGGAGTTAAAGGATGACTCATCACATACCACATCTCGACTCTCATAAACCTTATGTGTCTCAAGATCCATGAGATGGTAAGATTTGGAAGTTAAGATGTAACCCAAAAAGATACATCAGAGTGTCTTGGAATCAATCTTCTTTCTCCTAGTACCTAGGACATGCATATATGCAGTACAACCAAATACTCAAAGATGGTAAATTGAAGGTTTGCAACTACCCCATACCACCTTAGGTGTCTTGTTTGTATCATCTTTGTAGGATAACTATTAAGAATATACATAGTTTTTTGAACTGCTTCGACCAAAAATCAATCCTCCAATTGAGTTGAGGAAAGCATGCATCAAGCAATCTCCATGGCATTCCTATTGCGACATTTTGAAATTCCATTCTGATAGGGTGTATAGGGGGAAATCAACTTTTTTTTTTATGTCATGATTCTTCAAGAAGTCCAAGAAATATGTGGACATGAATTCCCCCCCTTGATTTGAGTAGAGGAGAAGAAAGGGCTTACCTATCTCGTGGACAACTCGCTGATAGAATTCTTGGAAGCAAGAAAATGCTTCACTCTTTTGTCAAAGAAAGTACACCCAAGTATTACAAGAGATATCATCCATGAACAATTGAAAATACTTACAACCCTTAAAGGAAGCAAGGAACAATCTGCACAGATCGGTATGGACAACCTCAATATGGTCCTTAGCATGAAAATAACTTGACTCAAATAGATCTTGATGTTTTTTTCCTGAAGACATCCAAAACATAAAGGAAAAGAAGGAGAAGGAGAAAGAGAAGGAAGTCCACATACCATCTCCTTAGAGCTTAGTTGATAGAGGGATCCAACTAAAAGGTGTCCAAACTGATAATGCCAAAGAATAGTGGAGTTGGCTATAGAGGCAACAAAAGCAATAATAGAGGAAGAAATAGTATCTAGGGAAAATAAGAAACCTTTCATAAAGGATGTAGCAAGCAACACACCATCTCTAGAGATCAAGAAATTTTTGATACCATTTTCAACTTGAAACTACACCTGAAGTTTATGATTCAAAAGCTGATAGACAGATAAAAGATTGGATGTCAAACTTGGAACATAGAGCAATTTGGTGAGAGTGCAACTCTTTGTCTTGAGAGGAAAGGTGACAGTGCCCATGCCCACTACAACATTCTCCTTATGATTGGTAATGAGAACCCGATCTCCTTTGTGTTGATTAGTCAACATATAAAAAAGCTCTTGATTTCCTATCATATATTGACTAACATCAAATTCAATCAGCCAAACATCCTATGAAGGATGTGAAGTGTGAGAAACAAGAACCATATTTTGATTGATGACACAATTAGCTTTATTGGGAATGTCCTCATCTGATGTACTATATGGTTGTGTTGCAATATGACCCTTGTGCTTCCAAGTATGAGGACAACTAGAGGATCCTTCTTGACTAGAATTACCTTGAGTGAGCCCATTATACCAACAATGGGCAGTGTCATGGGGTGATCCCGTAATACTGGTTTACAATTTTTGGCCAAACTGGACACTGAACTGATTTTTTCTAACTAAATCTTCACTTTCAAACACCTATAGCAGCTAAACCGTGAGGAATTTGAAGATGATGCGAACTAGTGATTTGTGACATTTTGTCTATAGATTCTAAATATATTTTTTTCAAAATGTTTGGAATCAAATTGCACTTCTTTTTCCATCCCCTTCGAAAACTAGTTTTTTTTAGTAAACATTGTTTTTAAGGAGTGACACTCACCATATAACGCATAAATTTTTTTCCATGAAGGATAAAATTCTATTCTTTTCGAATTTAGATTTATAACTACGATATATAGTGCTTCCAATTAGTTTCACAGAGTTTTATTGAATATTTTTTCCTTAATCAAGTTTTGAAGTCAAACTAATTACAATTCAGACATAGGCAGACCGTATAACACAAATTTTTTTGTATGTATCAAAATTCAATTTTATTTTTTTGGATCAAGGATTTCAATATCTAGTCCACTGATATTTTTCAAAAGGTGTTTTTGATAATCTTCTATTTTTCCACGTGTAGAACAGAGAGCTTGATTTTTGGTGAAAAACCTACATTCACAAGAAATAAAAAATAAATATAATAATTAAATTAAATTTATTTAAAATTATACTTTTTGGGAAGCTTGTAATAAGGACTACATACACACAAAAAAATAAATTTTAAATGAATTCATTTGATCCCCCAAAAGGTAAATCAAAATTGGTTTTTTATCAACATTTTGATAAGTGTAAAGGAGACTCCATTATAGGTATGGTTTAATACTAGTGGGGTTCAATCCAAGGTGTTTGATCTAAGGTGGTTTGATCAAATCCTCTTCAATTAGAATCCTTAAAATGGAACTTTTTAAGGCTTAAATCATTATATTTTCTAAAAATATATGATTTCAACAAAAATCAGAATCTCCTAGAAATTGTAAACCAGCATTGTGGGATCACCCCATGCATGGAGGTACTACAAATATAACACCAAAAATTCTCCTTTGGAGGATTCTCAAGCAACATATTCTTTTGCGACTATCCCTTTTGAGTCCTCAGACCGCACTACCATCTCGAGATGAGTGCTTTGTCTTCAAACTCAGTTTGTATTAATTGAATAGCTTCTTCCTGCTATAGAAAATTCATCAACTCCTCAAAAGACACCTTCTTCTTGGTGATGTTTAATGTTATGAAATTTTTTTGCAATTGAGAAGGAAGATATTGTAAATTAATTGGAACAAGCAAAGAATCTTCCACTTTTTTACCAAGGTCAACAAGCTCTACTCGAAGTTCTAATATGCGACACAAAAACTCCTCCACTTTCTCAACATCTTGCATACTAAGTGTATGAAGCTTCGATTGAAGGTGAAGAATCTTGGTTTGGTTCTTGGCCTCATAGATAGTAGACAGAGAATCCCATGCTACCTTTGATGTTTTCACATCTCAAATATAAGGTTGAACCTCATTGGTGATGTTGAGAGTTATCAACATCGAGGCCTTTGCATTGGCCTTGTCAAATTTCTTTTTCTCATCTACATCAATTGGATGTTGAACCATGTCAGTAACAATCCCCCATAATTTTTCAAAGTGAAGAATTGTACGCATCTTTGTCTTCGATGTTGCATAATTAGGCCCCTTGAGGAGTTGGGCACTAGAGAGAAGCAATTTAGGAGAAAACATGTTTATAAAAAAAAATATTGTTGACAAAAAAAGGTTATTACACATCCTCTTAAGGATGAAATAAATCACTCAAATGAGCTATATATTCTCAAGCAGTGAGATAAGAACATTTATGTGGACATTCTAAATTTCAGTCACATCATCTCCATCATATCCCTCCTCAAGTCTAATGTGAAATCTTCATGCTTGACATCATACATCAAAGAGAAATTACTAGATAGAAAGCCTTGTCTAATCAATTCATCAAATTGAATATTATTGGTATTTTGAAGATAATCTAAGAGTGAAAAATAGAAACCAATGTTATCATGAACTGCATTTTGGGCTCCATGATTGCTAACACTACTTACATCATCGGAAAAGTTTGGCATTCACCATAAATTGAAATTTTGATAGACTCAAACACTCTCAAAGAGAAATGTATCCCCTCTTTTTCCTTCTCAAAGAAAGGACAAGATAGGAAATCACCAATACAGTTTAGAGAATAATGTATAAACTTACAAAAACTTTCAAGATAGAAGAACTTCATCCAAAATGCCCTAGAAAAATGTGATTTCAGCAATAGATCAATCACCTTTTATCATCCCCATATTTTCTAGAGTGCTCGATCTACATTCCTTTCTTGCAAATCAAAATTTCATCATAGTTGGACATTGCTATAGAGACATGCCTCTATAGAAAATTTCAATGATTCGAAGATTCCAATGCTTCTTTCCCTAGACACTTCCTCTTACATATAATTCAAGCACACAAGCACAAGAAAATGTGTTTCTCCATAAATTATAAAGTGTGGGCTAGGTGGAAGTAGTGCTCCTTCACCAACTTCATCAACTAATGGACTAGGTGTTACCCCCACATATTCATCATGATCATTTGAATCAACTGGTTTTCATACCCCTACTAATCTACATGCCAAGATAACACACAAGCACAAGGAATGAAAGGAGGCTTTGATACGATATGAAGATGAAAGATTTGATTGATTTATTTAGATGCTTACAAAAATATTTATACAAGAAGAAACAACAATGCAAAGGCAAGCAATTAACAAAATGTGGAGAATAGTTTAACTGTCTACCCACAACTTCCCACAACTTCTTGTAAATAAAGACAATATAATAATAGAATAGTTATGCTAATAATTTGGCCTCTATGGCCTTTTTGTAAATGAGTGTAGGCCCTTCTTAACTTTAATCTAATAAAAAAAATAACACAAAATAATATAAAATAATGTACCTAAAATATTTAATTATGTTTCTTTAAATCTTCAAGAGAATTTTTTCAATTTTATTTTTATATTAGGCATCGAGTGCCAAAAATAAAAATAAAAGATAGAATATATGGTGTCTAAGCACTACAAACAAGCAGTATCATATTATAAAACCAATTAGATCATAAAATATAGCTTATTGTATAGCTTCTAGCAAATTATATTATATTAACAAGATAATCAACAACTATCATTTTCATTTGAGAAATATCTTTGATTACTATCATTTTCATAGTAGTCATACTCTCAAGTATGAATAGGAGGATCAACACAATTTTCTTCCTCAAGGCCTTTGATAACTAGTATGTACTCAATTACTTTCCTTTTTCCTCTACATCCAATTATTTTCTTATGTTCTTGAGGACCTTCAATTTTATTATTTTTCATGGTCTTTAATAATTTTAAGCTCCTCATATATTTTATTTCTCCCCTAAGGGAAGAAACTGACACTCATGATATCCTTCTTGTATATTAGTGATAAGCGTCCCTTGAGAAGAATTTGAACCTACTTTTTGGGATCACCAATATGAGAAAGAACTACATCATAGTATTAAAAATAATTAGCTCAACATTAGAGTCAGTAATATTCCTTCGTCTACCTTGAAAATTTTCCTTATTTCTTGCTTTTCAAATGTGTCACGGAGTCTCACAAGAGAAACTAGACCAGAAATTATTAAGCTCTCTATGAAACACTTTGACATGCCCAAATAAAACCCTCTTTGTTATCCCAATTGGGGTGACTTCTCATAATATTGTTGGCATATTGTTATCATTCATGTTAAAAGGGGATGTTTGTGTGATATTTAGCTTGGGAGATTGGTAGTGTAAACCATAATGGGTACAGTCATGGCGATAAACAAACCTTATATTTTGATGTTGGTTGCCTATCGGTGGTTGCAAGTTGCTAAAGTGAAAACTTAAGCCATTGAGTTCGTTAGGGGAATCTGGCCCTCTTTCCTTATGTCTAACAGCTTGGAAAATATTTGATGATCATAATACTTCCTAGGTCACGAGGTAAATATTTGTCCTTGGTAAGATCAACAACGGTGGTTGATGCTTGAAGATCTAATGGATTTTCCACAAGCTCACTATGAATATGGTAGATTCCCATTTGAGTCTCACAAAATAGTGGCAATGGTGAAGATTAAGCATAGGAGATTGGATGGTGCCCATAGTATACATTGTGGGACTGGATAAAGAGGTAGACAACAATTTAAATGATCTGTGGCATGTAGGAAGGTGGGAAAGAATGTGTGATCAATATGATAATTCACAACTCCTTTATGAATTGCACAACGCTGACAAAGTGATACATGGTGTTAGTTTTCCAACCTACTAAGGATTTGGTGGGTCTACATCTAGCTCCGTGGGATAGCGAATGTGTGACACATGTCTTGGTGGACCTCATGCTCGACAAGCTACATATGATGAAGATTGACAACATGTATTAAAGTAGATCATTAATCTAAAGGTCACATTTTAAAAGGTAGGGTAGTGAGTGTGAATCGATAGATCATGACACAAAAAGAAATAGATCAATGACTTAGGTTTAAATTGAGAATCCTCAACAACTACAATAGTGTGAACTAGGGTTTCAAATGCAAACTAACTCAGGAAGTGAATTCAATTGGTCCAACTGCTCTAGCTACCAATTTTATTGTTGATAAGATTATCAGATTGTTGACATGGACATGTAGGCGATGAAAAATTAGATCATGATTTAATACAAAGAAGTGAATTAAATGAAACTAGAATCCTAGCTATTCAATATACTAGGAATAGAAAAATATCTTATTCTAATAAGTGAATGCATGGCTTGATGATTTGATGGCATGCAAAAGAAGATAAATATCAAACCCCAATAGAAGATCTATATAGAGTGTGCTAATCTCAAGGCAAATGTTGAAGGTCAGTGATAAACACAAAAATCAAAAATCAAAAAGTAGGATGTAATGAGGATGCTACACCAAAGAGAATGGGGCGTATGCTACATATGAGCAATCAAAGTCTTTTGAGATGAACATAGAATACACTAGAGAAAAGCAGCAGGGAGAATATTAGAGGGTATGCTTGATCTCTAAAGGCAGACAGAGAATGCACTAATAGAAAAGGTGCAAAAAAGTTGTGTAGTGCATCTGCAAGTCTTTTGAGATGGACAAAGAATGCACTAAAATAAAAAAGAACTTACAACGAAAATGTTAATGAGTGGAGCCCAAACAAAATGATGGAAGTCCTAATCAGGGATCATTTTCAAGTGCAAAATAGAGGAAGTGTAGATAAAGGAACTAGGTTGTAGAAACTATAACCAAGTGTTGAGCATTTGCAAGTTGAGTTGCAACATTGAGCTATGTTCTATTGAACAAATTTTAATAACTTTTACTATAAATTTAATTGGTGGGTGCTATCAGACATCTAGGTAGGTGCTTAGAGTAGGGATTGGGTGCTTCTTTGGATTAGGTGCTCCTAAAAGTAGGGTATTGTTGTCTCCTTATGGTTGGTGCCCTTAAACATTGTAAACAAAATTTTGATTGTGAGGCTAGATTAGGACAGTAGCTCTTAACAACACTTCTCACCATGTGGTTTTCCCATCTTGAGTTTTCCACCAAGGAAAAATTTAGTGGAAAATCTTCACAAATTGGTGAAGAGTAGAAATCGAGACCTCCATAAATGGAAAATAGTACAAGCTAAAACGGAGACTAAATCGCCAGGTTTTTACAAAAAAATAATTTCATTTCGATTAATTTTCCTATGCATTATTTTTTTAAATAATAAATCCAATTTGATTCGCCATGTAAATGATGCGTCATTGGGACCGATTCACTAGTAGTTGATACTATAATTACAAATATTAATTATATTCACTATTAATATTATATTCCTACCATTAATTTTGGGGCAATATCACCACAATAATAAATTACTACTTAATTTCAGGGATATTATAGCCTTGAATAGGGCTTTTATTTATTGTTGTCAAATCATCGATTATCTTTTTAATCAGATGGTTGGAGGTCATTCCATGACCTAATACACATGTTCCTTTTAAAAGGCTTGTTGAGGCTCGAAATTTGTTTTGGGCCACACAATTAAATCTAATCGTGTGGCCCAAAATAAATTGTGGGCCTCAATAAGCCATTTAAAAGGCACATGCATATTAGGTCATGGAATCAACCTACAACCATCTGATTAAAAAGCTAATCTATGGTAACATTTTTCAATTTTCATTTAGTCTTACTTTTAAAGAGATTTAAAAAAAACACTTAATCGGTGTGTGCTCCGATGCATTTTTGATAGTGAATTTATGCTTGGTGGTGCTGTCCTTGGACCCCGCGAGGGGGCGTTGCCCCCGTGACCCCCACAAGGGGGTTCTACCCCATTGACCCCCATAAGGGGCACTTCCCCTTGACCCCACCGATGGCTATCACCCTTGGGTCCCTACTTCAATATTACAAAAAACAAACAAAAAATATGGGGGAACTACGTCAACCAACTATGCAAATTTTTAAAGGAGAGATTCGCCATTGTAATCAATATTTTTAGTGATTATTCACTAGGATTCACCACTGTGATTATTAGTTTTACCAATTATTCATTGATATTCGCCAATATTTTACAAATTTTTTAATAATATGCATAGATTCACCAAGAATGTTTTTTTTTTTCAAATAAAAGGAAAGATTCGCGAGGAAAATTAATATATTTTTCAAATAAAAGGAAAGATTCGCCATGATTTTACACTTTTGCTGAGAGGGGGGGTTTCTTAAAGTTATCCATGTTTTCCATGTAAATCTTGTGTTATGTGCATGTTCATGTCTCTGCTTGTGATTATGTTAATCTGCTAAATTAGAGTTAAAACATATCAATGTATTAAGTTCACTTATTGATAGATTTTAAGTTATCTACTAATTCACCCCCCTCTCAGTAGATCATTGTGTTCTAATAATTGGTAGCAAAACCTAAGTTCCCTAGGAGAATCTTAATGAACTTAGGTAGGTCTTGGATAGATAAACACAATGGGAAGTCAGGAAGGTTCCTCCACAAACAAGGCACCTCGGTTTGATGGGTCAGACTATATGCTTTCTAGAGCATTTTGATGGAGACATATTTGGGATCCCTAGGATTTGATGTTTGGATGTCTATTAAGAACAATTATATTCCTCCTGCTACTCCTCCCATTGAAATTGTAGGTAAAAGGATTATGAGAATAATGCCAAAGAAAAGCATTTTGTTCTCTGTCATCTGTCAAGTTTAGTATTTATCAAAGTGATGCATTATAAAACTATGCATGATGTCTAGGAGAAGTTGAAAAACATCTATGAACTAGATGACATGGAAAATCTACAAATTCTCAGAGCTAAGTTTGAAGATCTGAAGATGAGTGAGGAAGTAAATATTGCATATTATCTTTTAAAAGTTGAATAGGTTGTAAACTCCATTAGAGTATATGGAGAGAAGTAAAAGAAATAGTCATTGTGCAAAAGGTTCTAAGGTTAATAAAAATCATGATCCAAAGATTTTTGCAATAGAAGAAGGAAGAGAAGTAGAGAAACTCACTCTTGATGAGTTGCATGGAATATTTACTACATATCAAATGACGATGGGAGATGTAGAGACTTCCAAAAGAGAAGTTCCATTCAAATCTACAAAAAAGGAGAAGGATAAAGAACCCAAGAAGAGAAAGTTAGAAGTAACATCATCTAGAAATAAAAACACTGATGAGGAAGAGTAAAACTTCATTAGAAGGCTAAGGAAAGGATATGAAAAATATAGAGGTAAGCTACCCTTCAAATTCTTTGATTGTGGTAAAGTAGGAAACTTTGCTATAAAATGCCCATATAACTATAACGTAGAAAAATATATCCTTTGGATATTTTCATGCTCATTTGGGTCTTTCTTGTGGATTTTGGCCTAATTTTGCCTAGATTTAATGTTATAATGTAGCCTACACATTCACATTAGGTCTTGAACCCTTTTAAATCAATAAGAATTCTATGATGTCTTACAAAAGTGTTGTGAAGTGTTGTAACCCACTTTCACACTTTTCTAGGACCCTTTTATTATAATTCACTTAATAAATGTCTTGTTATCACTTACCAGCCTTATTTCAAAGTTTTGTAAGGAGTTGTAACAAACTCTCACACTTTTCTAGGCTTATTATCAATAATTACACCTTTCTTATGCCTTAATTGGCCCCATTATGCACTTACAAGCCTTATTTAAGTGTATTTTTTAGAATAAACCCGATAAACATTATTTAATATATCTTAATTCCCAAAACCCACTTAAAATGCCTAAGTGGGACCAAGTCACCACTTGGGATGACTTAGTCCCATTTGGCTCAAAAATTAAAATTAGTTCAAAATTCTGATGGGTTTTTATTTTCTAAGACCTAAGTTCAGCCCGTGATGTGGTATTTTGAGGAATTAGGACATAATTGTGTATAAATATGAGGTTTTCCACTCATTTTAGGGCCTTCTCTTCTCTATTGATTCACTCATCACTCATTCATCATTCATCATTCTTCTCAAGCAAGCTAGGGTTTTGGCATTCTAAGTCATCAAGAAGCATTCAAGGGCAAATTCTTCATCCATTGCTATAGAAATTCAAGATATATCATCATGGAAAGTTTCTAACTCTATTATTTCATGCTTCATTACATTATTTCTTCATTTGGTTTAATTACCTAAAAGGGGCTTGACCAAGGAAAACCCCCATGCCCTAACATTCAACATTCCTCTTTTTTTTCCTTGTGTGTTTGCAGATTTAGGTACCTTGAAGACTTTGAGATCATTGAATAATAGGTTTTAAACTTGTTGAAGACATATCCTTGTTGGCTAGGGAAAAATATACACAAAAATTAATTTACAGTTATGAAGTTCAGGGTTTTAGATCTAAATACCTAGAGGAACAGAAAGTGTAGACCGAGAGCTTCAAATTCCACTTTCAGATTTCCAAAAAAGCCAAAGTGGACTAAATCGCCATTAGTTGTGAACTAGTCCCACTGCACATTTTTTTCAAAGGTTTCTGTAGATTTGGATACCCATTTGGTTGAAATGGGCTCGAGAAACAATTTTCCCGATCTAGGACTAAGTCGCCCAAAATGGCGTTAGTGTCCTAGTAGGCTAAAATTTTAGAATCAACAACATTTCCAGTTTGCAATACATTTCAAGGTACACACCTTCTATTTCATAATTTTATGTTTTGTCTAGTAGTCATTTCTAAGTCATTTAATATATGTTTGCATATCACAATGTGTTTTCAAACAAAGTGCATTTTCTAGGTTTTGCATTACTAGTTAGTTTATTTTATCAGTTCTTTGCATCTAGGGCATTCTATTTAGACATATTTTAATCATATTAGAATTATTCTTGATTGAACCCCCAAGTTTTTTTGGAAAACCTTTCTCCTTTTAGGTGAAAACCCTAGATGTGTCAGAAAGCATACATCTACAAAAGTTTTCGGTTCATTTTGGTGAACCCCTTTTACCTATTTTCATCCCCAAGAACTCTTCCTTTGAAAATTTTCAATCTCTTTTGCATTTAAATCTCAAGGGTTTGTTCTTGAATGAATTATAGATATTTGTCCCTCCCCCTTTAGGTGCAAAACCCTAGAGGTGTATGTGGTGATAAAAATCTCTGGAAATGAAGATACCGATGTGGAAGAGGAAAACTTCATTAAAAGGCTAAGGAGAGGATCTGAAAAATATAGAGGTAAGCTACCCTTCAAATGCTTTGATTGTTGTAAAGTGGGCCATTTTGTTGTAAAATTCCCATATATTAAGAATGATAACTTTGAACAAGAAGTAGATGGTAAAATGAAGAAACCCTATATCTCTAAGAGAAGAATTTTTCAAACAAAGAGGAACAGTCTATACATCCAAGAAGACAGTGATGTATTAGATGACTTCAGTGATTTAGATGATGAACAAGATTGTGCCTTTGTGATGAAAGAACATTAATAAATTTTCATGGAAAAATAATCTAAAGAACATAAGGTTGGAAATATGGAAGACCTTGGAGAGGAAGAAGAAGTTGATCTAGAAGGAGAGCTCATTTTCGCTCTAGAAAAAATAGATGATCTCATAGATAAGATTGAGAAGTTGAAGAAGGAAAATAAGCATTAGAAAAAACTTTCTCAAAAGGGGTCAGACAAGCTAACTAAGAACCTTGAAGAATCTAACCAAAATGTGGTAAGCTTGAAGCTACAAGTAGAAGAATCCAATAGAATGGAGGGCATGATCAAATGCAAGCTTCAATCTAAGGTTGACACATACATGAAGCTTGAGGAAGAGATTGTCTCTTTAAGGAAAGATCTTGAGAAGGCTAAAGAGAAAATAAAGAAAGGGCTAAAGCTGAAAGGAGGATCAGTAATCCTTGATGAACTATTGAGCACCCAAAATCCCTCCAACATAGAGAAATATGGATTAAGGCTAGAAAAGGGTAAGAATACCTTTATCTAGACACTTCTACAAAATTGTACGAGAGATTTAGGGAAGGTGAAAAATCTGGTTCTAGTGGAAAAGAATCCTACAAAGAAAATGAATTTGAGGTTGAGAAGAAATCTATTGAGGTAAATGAGAACAATGAAGAAAATAATCCTGCTATAGATAAGAAGGATAATCAGTTAGTTCCTAATCACCAAAGGAAGAGACAAAACATAAGGAGAATTGATGCTGGTGGATTTACAAGGGTGAGAAATACAAGAAAGCCAATGCAAAGAAGATCATCTTGTACTGCACAAGGAAATGTTATGACTAGGTATTCATCATACTTTTATGGATATTGTTATACATGCAATCAATTTGGTCATAAAGCTAGAGAATGTAAAACAGTTCCTATAAGGAGTGAAAATTTTGAATGATTTCATTTTATCCTTTAGTAGATATGAATGTTGTGTGTTACAAGTGCAACAACTTTGGTCATATTTCCAAAGATTGTGGAAAAAATTTCATAAGACCAAAAGTAAAGAATGATAAAGGGAAAAAAAATACCACCTAAAGTAAATAAGGAGTCAACTAATCTTGAGATAAATGAAGAAAAAGCATAAAAGAAAGCTAAGAAGGGGTGGAAAGAAAAAGAGAAAAATTCCACATAATCAATAATTGCACAAACAATACTACATGCCAAAAAGAAAAAATTACAAGTGATAGATAGTGGCTACTCCAAGCATATGACTAGAGACAAAAAAAAAGGTTCATCAAACTCAATAAATGTAAAGGGGAATCTATAAGTTTGGGTGAAAATAAAGTAGTAAAGATATATGGAAAAGGCATATTGAGCTTAGATGGTAAAAATCCCACTAAATATGTCTTGTATGTTGAAGTATTAAAGCACAACCTACTAAGTGTAAGTCAGATGTGTGACAATAGTTATAGGTCACATTTGACTCAGATGGGTGTAAGATTAGGAAGGGTGGAAAAAAAATTGCACAAGGAATTAGAACTAGTTCAAATCTTTACAATCTCTGTGAAGTTAAAGGTCATACCTATTTGATGGGTCAAGGAGATGAGATTTTGTTGTGGCATCGAAGATTAGGGCATGTAAACTTTGACAATTTAATGAAAGTAAGTTCAAGAGGTCTGGTAAGGAATATGCCTAAGATAAACAAGCATGTGAATATAGTATGCAAAGAATGTTAGCAGGGAAAGCAAACAAAGGAAAAAAATTTGACAAAAGAATATTCAACTTTGAAGCCTTTGCAATTGGTTTATACTAATTTGTGGACCTACAAGGACAAGAGGACTGAAAGGGGAAAGGTACTACATGCTACTAATTGATGACTATAAAAGAATGACATGGGTAACCTTTCTGAAAGAAAAGAACCAAGCATTTGAAAGATTCAAGATATTCAAGAAAATGGTCAAGAAGGAGATGGGAGGAAGAATTAAATGGTTAAGATTTGATAGAGGATGAGAATTCACATCAGGTGAATTTGTTGAGTATTCTGAGGCACATGGAATTAAGAGCCAATACTCTGCACGAAGAGCACCACAACAAAATGGAGTTGTAGAGAGAAAGAACATAGTGGTTAAGGATATGGCCCGAATGATGTTGAATGAGACCAAGATTGTAGATATGTTTTGGAGAGAGGTATTTCATACAACAGTTTACATTTTGAATAGAGTTCAAATTAGAGCACATAGTGATAACACTCCCTATGAACTATGGTATGGTAGTCCTACATATGTTAAGTATTTCAAAGTATTTGGTAGTAAATGTTATATCAAGAGAGAAGATGAAAATTTGGGAAGCTTTGGCTCTAGAAGTGATGAAGGAATATTTCTTGAATATTCCACTGAAAGCAAAGATTAAAAATGTTATAACAAGAGGCTGAACAAAATTCTTGAGAGAATTAATGTAAAAATTGATGAGAATGTAAAGCATATCAAATATGATAAGAATGAGTTTGAAGAAGAATCAGTTTTTGAGGAAGATGCAGAAAATAAAGAAGAAGAACAAGAAGAGGAAAATGAAAAAGTGCCTATAAAGTATGTGCAAAAAGATCACCCTAGAGATCAGATTATTGGTGACAAAAATGAAGGATTTCAAACAAGGAGAAGGCTTGCAAGCAATGGAGAATAGGTAATTTTTTCTCTCTTGTCACAAATTGAACCAAAGAGCTACATTGAGGCCAACAAAGATGAAAGCTAGATAAAATCCATGGAGAAAGAGCTCAATTAGATTTAGAAGAATAAAACTTAGGAACTAGTTCTGAGACTCCCAAGAAAAAATGTAATTGGTAATAAATGGGTGTTTAGAAACAAACTCAATGAAGATGGGGTTGTTGTAGGAAATAAAGAAAGGTTGGTGTGCAAGGGGTATGCACAAGTTGAAGGAATTGAATTTGAAGAAACATTTACACAAATCACTAGACTAGAGGCAATAAGAATGTTTCTTGAATTTTTAGTGTATAATGGATTTAAAGTATATCAGATGGACATAAAATCTACATTTTTTAATGGAAACCTATAAGAGGAAGTCTACATAGAAAAACCAGAAGGTTTTCACTTGTCAGAAGATGATGATTATGTCTCCAAATTGAAGAAATCATTGTATGGCCTAAAGTAAGCACCTGAAGCATGGTTTTCAAGGTTAGATCAATACATGCAACAACAAGGATTCAAAAGGGGATGTGCAGACAACAATTTATATTTCAAATATGAAGAAGAGTACATGATTATTGTTGTTGTATATGTGGATGACATCATATTTGGAGGTAGCAATGATAAACTATGTAAAGTGTTTGCTACCCACATGCAAGATGAATTTGAGATGTTAATGCTAGGATATTTGTCATTTTTCCTTGGTTTACAAATTACACAAACTGAAAATGGGATATTCATATCTCAAACTAAGTATGCTAAGGAAATGCTTAATAAATTTGGGATGGAAGATAGTAGACCAGTTAGTACCCCCATGATAATTGGTTGTAATTTAAGTAAATCAAATGAATCACTAGACATGAATCAAATAATGTATAGGTCAATTATTGGAAGCTTAATGTACTTAAATGCATCAATACCAGGCATAATGCAAGTATTATGTATGGTAGCAAGGTTGTAGGCTATGTCAAAGGAGTCACATGTTAATGCAGTCAAAATAATTTTTAGATATATCAAAAGCACTATTGACTATGGGTGGTGGTGGCCCAAGAGCACATATTTCACTTTGAAAGCATATACAGATGTTGATTGGGTTGGATGTGCAGACGACAGAAAAATCACAAGTGGTGGAGCATTCTTCTTGTGAAACAAATTGGTCTCTTGGATGAGAAAAAATAAAGAATCAATCACTATGTCCACAACAAAAGCAGAGTATGTAGCAGCAACAACATGTTGTACTCATGTCTTATGGATGAAGCGGACACTTAAGGACATCAAGGTGGAAGACATAGAATGTATCTCTATTCTATGTGATAATTTAGTGCAATAAACATTTCAAAGAATCTGGTGATGCACTCTAGGACTAAGCACGTATCAATCAAGTATCACTTCATTAGATAAAAGGTTGTAGAAAAGGAAGTCAACATGGCATATATATCCACTCAAGAGAAATTTGATGACATATTCACTAAGCCTCTTCCAATGGAACAATTTGAATACATGAGGTAGAAATTAGGATTAATTGCTCCCACCTCATATCACTAAAGCTAAGTGATAGGCCATGGATCCAGGGGGAGCTTTATTGTTATTTTATGTATCCCTAGAATAAATGATTGAATCAAGTCTTAAACACATGAATTTTACAAATTTCTAATGACTTGATGGTGGTCGATTTAAGGGGGACAAAATTTGTAAAAAAAATCCCTTTTCTATTGATGTCAAAGGGGAAGGATAATGGGGAAAATGCTCATGTTGTTGAGCAAGAAAGAGAAAGATATGTCTCAGGGGGAGTTGCTATACAACTATTTGTGTTCTCATGGTAAATGCATTATTTAGTAGCAGAGCAATGGATTTAAGTTTCTAAGTGGTACAAAGCAATTGGTTTTGTCATCAATGACAAAGGAGGAGATTGTTGACATATTGTTGTCATTAGTGTCAAAAGGAGATGTTTGTGTGATATCCATCTTGGGAGATTGGTGGTGTAAACCCTAGTGGGTACATTCATGGTGCTAAATATCCCTTATATTCCAATGTTGACTGCCTATCGATGGTTGCAAGTTGCTAAAGTGATAACTTAAGCAATTGAGTTCATTAGGGTTGTAGCACCCCTCTGATTTGCTTATGTTTTTAGACGGTTATTTTATTTTGATAGACTATGATACTATGATGTTGCTATTTGATCACTGACATTGGAGCGATGATGGTGTTTATATTGAGATGTGATGGTACACTATATTGAAGATTATTGATTATGACATGCTTTTTGGTTAGCATAGTTGATTATGTGAGTTGATATTGATATATGATCATCTATAATCATTTGATGTTTTAGTTCATCAGTTTTGATTTGACACTGTATTGGTGAAGGGAATGGGATTGCATCACTCACTTGCGAGCGACCTGTGATTATGTTATTTTTTCTTCACAGTGTGATTGTTTATGATCTATATACATGTACAACATATGTTTTGATTGCAGGATTGCAGGTACAAGACATCGACTCCACCTGGATTCACAAGTTTGATCGTGTCCATTGCCCAACATAATAGTTGATTGGGAGGTAGTAACTAGGTTTCCTTGACAAACCACAACCCTAGTCATAGTGCGTCGTCAGTCCTTTCTTTGTTGTCATGTTGTCCCTGTTTTCCTTGTTTTTTAATTATTTTGCAAGGTATGCTTTGTGGGAAATTAATGTTAATTAATGTTTTTAATGTTTTTAATGGATTATTTATTTAATCATGATTAATGTTGTTAGAAGCTTTAAATTTGATTTAGTTAATAGATTTAATTTATTGTGTAAAGTAATTTAATTATTTAGATTAAATTTGATATTTAAATTGTTAGATAATAAAAGTTTTGTTTAATTAATTATTTAAATTAATTAAATGAAGCTGTGAATTTAAATGAATGGATAGTTAAATTAATATTTGATTTTGAATTACTAAATAAATATATATCTTGAAAATATCTTAGAGGAAATATTTGTGATTTGGTTGGAAATATATTTTAATTGTGACATGTGTTAGAAAATTAATATATGGTGTTGGGAATTAATTCTCAGAGAGAATGATTGCATTAACCGGAAGAAGGAAAGAGGTTGTTTCACGACAATAAAAAAAATATTTTGGGTTGTTGAAAATTGGAAGAGGTGGTTGAAAATTAGAAGGGCTTGTTGAAAATTGAGGAAGAAGCTCTCGGGAAAATTGGCTCTGGTTTTATTTTCAACTTTCTGGAAAGAGGATTATTTGGAAAAGGCTTTGGTAATTTTGAAATCTGAAGGTGAGGCTCTACTTCAAACTTCGATTCTTCAAGCTTCTGAAATAGGTTATTTATTGTTTTATTTAAATACAAATTGGTAAAGGCTATTAGAATAAGTTATTGTGTTGGAAAAGATTTCGTGTACAATGAAGAAGAATTTTATTTTTTTTAAGCTTTAAAATGTTGTGAAATTTTAAAAATTTCCGTGAAAGCTTTAGAACCTCTATAGGAATTGATTTTAAACAATAGAATTCCAAGAAATATTTTATAAAGAAATTTGGAAAACCTCTCAAGGAATGGATTTAAATCTTCCTATCAAAATTTGTAGAACATCTGATTGTTTTGGAAAAGATTTTTCTATAGAAGATTATTGTTTTTTTCCAATTAGTTTTATTTGGCTGGGGAGATTGAAAACCTCTAGTAAATTTGAAAATATCCTCTTGTAGGAATTTTTTATTAAAATTTTCTCTTTTGGAGCAATTATTTTGATATATATATACAAATATATATATACATATTTTATTGAGTTCCTGTAAACATGGATTTTGGAAAACCCAGATTGAAAAAAAAGAAAAATCGTACGATGAATATTTTAAAATCGTAGGGTTTTTAAAGAAAAATTTATAAGTTTTAATTTTTTGGTATGGGTTGGAGCTACCCCACAACCGCCCCCATATAGGGAAGCGGTGTTGTGAAGGCAACACCCAACGCTACCTTCACAGGACACAACCCCCTCAATGGGGAGTTGGCCGTGAGCAGCCGACCATGTTTATGGTCGTCGTGCAAACTATCTTCCACCTATTTTATTCGATATTAATGTTTGGTTTTTTAAATATATATTAAATATATCATATGTATATATGCATAAGTATGTATAAATAAATATATATTTATATATATATCTATGTATGTATATGTATATGTATATTTTTATATATATATATATTTAATAAATGCTTTGGGAAAATTATATTTATGTATATAAATTCATATATAATTATATATATTTAAATATATATTTAAATGAATTTTAAATAGGTGCATGTAAATGAACTAATTAGATGATTTAAAATGAAATGATTTTAAAAGAGGAAATTGATTTTTATATTTTTGCAATTAGGAAATTGAATTAAACAATTAGATTTAATTTCTTTATTGCATGTAAATGAATTTGCATTAAGTTAGAATTATTTTGAGGAATGAATTATTATTTTCTTGGAATGGAAATTGGATTAAGGAAATCCTAATGTTAGTTTATTATTTGCCTGAATTGATTATTTAATTATGGTGTCTTTTGTTCACGTAAGTTGGGATATATGTTAGTTGTGAATGTGTAAGCCTTCCAGATGTTGTATTATTATGAGGGGTTTGTTGTGATATTTTGTTCAATCCTTTGATTTCCTTGGGTAGTGAACTTGGTTGTGATTCAGTTTACATGCTCGATTACTACGAACAAGATGTGTTGCCTCTAGCATTATGGTTGATATTTATTATTGGATTTTGTGCACTTTGTTTACCCTTGGTTTATGGATCAGATCCTTGTGTTGTCATTAGGGGAGTGGCTCTCAATAGGGGACGATGCACAAAGTGGTGCCAGGGTAACTCATGTGAGAGTTAGTTAATTCGGTGGAAAAAAAAATGTATTAGGGGAAAGGGTAGCTTTAAATCATATAAATTGTTAATTGTGCCTCATTCATTGGCTCAAGGGATCATATAGACTTGAGATGAGAAAAGAAGGCCTAGAATGGCAAGATCATTATCGTGTCCCTTTGAAAGATATTTGATTTTGCATTAGTTTGCATGTGGGGTCGAGGATCGTAAGAGGCTACCAGGGTAACCTAAGATGGGGGTCGGGGCCTAGGAAGATCTACCCGGGTAACCCATGCTACTTTGTGATGAAACTCCTCATATGACAACGGTTTGTATTGTTTAGTTGATGTACTTAATTCTTTTACTCTAGAAGCAATGTAACCTTCATGTATTGTATTGTACTTGTATAGTTTAGTCTTGTGGTTTCCTATGTCTTGAGGTTGTTGGTTATTCCTAGGAAGCCCTTTTACTATCTCCTAGCATGAGGCGTGGGCCTTCGGGTACCACTTGATTCGGTGGAACATGCACCTATCACCGTTGACTTTCCACTTCATGTTCGTGATGGCGAGATCTTCCATATTGGAGAGCTCGCTTGTTCCAGTTGCTTGTACCATCTCTTATGTTCTATTGGATTAGTTGGATATCTATGTATATGTACTACTCCTCATTTATATTCAAGGAGGATCCTTGTATCATTGTAATTATAATATTGTTGTATGATCTACCTCATTTTGGAAATGAGCCTTGTAACTGCTATATTGAATGAATGCAATTTATGAATGGTTCTATTATGTACTTTGTTATCTTATGAGATGAGTTTAATGTTATTGGATCTATGTTCTTTATTTCATGAGTATAATTTTATATGCTATGGATTAGATTACTTTTGTATGTTATGGGTTTTGAATGTAAGTGTTGTCGTGTACCTTAGAGGATGTATGCATTAAGTGTAGTTCACTTTACTTATTGTTAATTGCACTTTTAAAAAAAAAAAAATTTATGCTTTCATTATGTTTGTGTCATCCTCTAGGGTTACGTGGCAGGGTGTTACAAGGGCAGCTGGCCCTCTTTCCTTATGTCTACTGGCTCAACAAATATTTGACGATCATAATACTTCCTAAGTCATGAGGTAGATATTTGTCCTTGATAAGCTCAATGACAATGGTTAAGGGTTGAAGATCTAATGGATTTTTAACAAGCCCATTGTGAATATGGTAGATTCCCATCTGAATCTCGTGGAATAGCAACAACGGTGAAGATTGAGCATAGGAGATCGCATGGTGCCTGTAGTATACATGGTGGGACTAGATAAAGAGGTAGGCAACAAAAATGATCGATGACATGTAGGCAAGTGGCAGTGAATGTGGGATCAATATGGCAATTCACACCTCCATTATGAATTGCAAGACACCGACAAAGTGATAGATGGTGTTAGTCTATCGGCTCACTAAGGATTTGGTGGGTCTTTTTCTATCTCTACGAGACAACAAATGTATAAAGATTATCTTGGTGGAACCCACTCTTGGAAAGCTACATATGATGAAGATCAATGACGTGTATTAAATTATACTATTAATATAATGACCACATTTTAAAAGGTTGGATAATGAGTGTAAATTGATGGATCATTGCATAAAAAGTAGCAAATCAACAACTCAGGTTTAAACTAATAATCCTCAATCGCTACAATAGTGTGAACTAGGGTTTTGAATACAAAGCAATTCAAGGAGAAAATTCAATTGGCCCAACCACTCCATCTACTAGTTTTATTAGTGATAAGATGATAAGATTATTGACATAGACATGTAGGAAGCAAAAAATCAGATCATGACTTGATACAAAGAATGTGAATTAAATGAAATTGGAATCTTAGCTATTCAATATACTAGGAATAGAAAAATCTCTTATTCTGATAAGTGAATGTGTGGCTCAATGATCTAGTGGCATGCAAAAGAAGATAAATATCAAACCCTAGCAAAATCTTTCGATAAAGTGTGTTAATCTCGAGGTAGATTTTGAAGGTTGGTGATGAACAAAAAGAGGAAAAATAAAAAAGTAGGAAGTAATGATGATGTTATGCTAAATACAATGGGGTGTATGTTAGCTATGAGCAATAAAAGTCTTTAGAGACAGAGAGAGAATACACTGGAGAAAAGAAACAGGGAGAATAATAGAGGGTATGCTTGATCTCTAAAGGCAAACAGAGAATGCACTAATAGAAAAGGTGCAACAGAGTTGTGTAGTGCATCTACAAGTCTCTTGAGACAAAAAATAATGCACTAAAAGAAAAAGAAAGAGTACAATGATAATGTGAATGAGTGGAACCCAAAAAAAAAATTGGAAATCCTAATCAAGGTTCATTTTCAAGTGCTAAATAGAGGAGGTGCAAAGTATAGAACTAGATTGCAAAAATTGTAATCAAGTGTTGAGTAGTTGCAAGTTGATTTGCAACATTGAATTGTGTTCTATTGAACAAATTATAATAAATCTTACTATAAATATGATTTGTGGGTGCCATCAGACATCCAGGGGTAGGTTCTCAGAGTAGGGAATTGGTTCTTCCTTGGAGTAGGTGCTCCTAAAATTTGAAGATTGTTGTCTCCTTAGGGCCAGTGCCCTTAAATATTATAACTGGACTTTTTCTTGTGAGGATGGATTAGGACACTAGGTCCTAGTAGCACTTCTCACCATGGATTTTCCCATCTTGGATTTTTACGTACATCCTATGTTATGTGCATGTTCATGTCTCTTCTTTTGATTATGTTAATCTACTACATTAGAGTTAAAATATATCAATATATTAAGTTCACTTATTGCTAGATTTTAAGTTATCTATGATTCACCTTGGGCTCTTAGTAGATCATAGTGTTCTAACAAATACCTTACCAAATCTTAATAATAAACAAAAAATTTAAGAATAGGTGATCAAAGGATTCATTTACATCACATAATGAATAGGTTACACTAAAGCCAAGTCTTGTTGAATCATAAAAAATAAAAATAAAATAGAATAAGAAGCCACCTAAAACACTTTTTTTTGGGTTCACAAGGAGAATTCCATAAAGATTTTAAAAAGAAAATATATTTATCATGTCAGTTAAGGTTTCACCTATCTAATAGATATGATCTATTACCTCTTTTGAATCAACCAACAAGGTATAACTTTTTTGTAGTTTTCACCAATGTAGACCCATTTAACCACTTAATATTATCGATAATTTCATAATTCCACTTGAAATTCATAGCAAATTTAGAGCTATAAAAATCATTCTTAATCGGATAATAGGTTTTATATTGATTCTTATGAATATCGAATTTCTTTGAGTGTTCTAATCCATAATCATACCATTCTACAATATATTCCCAAAAAAATTATTTCATTTTACAACCCATGTATGTGTTGAGCACTTGTGCATTAAAGTTAAGGGTTTATTATTCTAGTGAAGACTCCACTAGATGGACCTGATAGTCTCAAGCATATTATTCCTTCTATTGACAGCCTTTTTACTATTGATCAAAGTTAAAACTTTCTCATGCCTTCCAAATATTGTCAAAAAATTTGGATCCAAACGAAGAGACGACAAAATTATCAAATAGAATATCATGAGGATGCACACATGGCCACAACCTACTACAAGGATCATGACCCAAAACAATCTCATGAAAATAAAATATAACTCACTATCGTATAGCATAGAAATAAAAATAAATCCACCTCAATAGATAATTAAATGTTATAATACATCCTCATATATGTAGTGCATATTCCAGGTAAAAGAACATAATATACAATATAAAAAAGTATAACTCAGGCTCTCATGCCATATAGTCATCTAAATATACAATTTGGAAGTATAAATACAAATAACTATTCAAGAATAGTGTGAGTACATAAATAACCTACTCTTTGACTACCATTGACCCTCATAGTCATCCACGATTCAAGAGACAAGAACATGACCTAGGAGCTTTTCCACCCAACTACAAAGCTTGTGCTTCCCTAAGATTATTCCTAACATGAAGCTCAACCCTACACAAAGTACCTAGCAACCTAGAAATAAAAAAATAGGAGAGAATCCTAGTGCAATATTGATATATCTACATGTATTTCTATCATGAACATGCAATGTCCTACTATTAGGATATGGCAGGGAAACATATAAATAATTTTGCTAGATATATTTCATCTATTTCAATGAACACGTGACTTTGGTCAAAGCACTAGAATTAAAAAAAAAAATCCTTAAAAGAGGACCATTCTTCTCTGTTAGTCCATATTCAACACCCTATCCCAGAAGGTAAATCCACTATACAATAGAAGATAATAACATGCATGATAATCATAAATTAATTAATTTATTTTTACTTTTATGCTCTTGATAAAATGAAGAGCTTTCATTACTTCATTTTTTCATGCATTAAAAATAGTAAATCGACATACAATTTACTATGTTTTACTTGTGAACTAATTATTATTTTTACATGCATTACTTAATGTAAATATAATACTATTTTTATCTTCATGCAATAATTAACTAGGCCATGTTCTTGTTGTTAAAGGGTTTCAGGGCCCCTTCAAAACCTATTTTTTCCTTAATCAAAAACATATAATGCATATTTGTTGTAATAACAAAATCAAATTATCTCAAATTTTCTACTAATATTTTTTTTTAAAGAGAGAAATAACAATTCATATAAGAATAAATAACACATTAACGACAAAATAAAATTGAATTTGAATGTCTTTGACCAAACATTTCTAAAGATGCATACATTGAGTAAGGCTTTCTCACCACCCAACCATATTGGCATCGTGAAGTCATGTGGACTCTAGCCAAACCCTCGAGCAAGAGAAGAACTATCAATACTTGGCTTATTACTAATATCCAAAATATCTACTTGTACTAATAAATTTGTGGGTATGCAACCCTTTCTCAGATTAAGTTTTCCTAGACAGTTCTTCGTTAGTTGCCATCCACTCAAGTGCAACAAAATTTATAATTTCTCTTTCAAAAACTTGATATATGGTGAAAATTTCTTACTTCTAAAAACTAACATCAATAAGAAAAAGATAAAAAAATTCAAACATTGGTTGTAAGAACTAAAGTAACACCTAATTATGAAACCTTCTAACTATCATTGGTTTGGACTCCATTTTCTGATCACCAAGATTCCAAAATGGCGAGGTGAGAGAATATCATGGAAGTATAGTCCCAATGATATGACTTAAGAAAATGAAATATTATTTAACAATCTTTCATAATCAAAATTAGTTGTAACATACAAAATAAAGAGACCTTATAATGAACATTGGATTGAAATCTATTTTCTGATCACCAAGATCCCATAAAGGCAAGGTGAGAGCATATGGTGAAAATCTAGTCCAAATGATATGCATATCCAAATAAAAAATGAAATGTACTCTTCCACTTATCCAACATTGAGTGGTATTGCACTTATTCAGTGGGGTTAGAAATTCATCATAATAACTAAATAAACATATGCCCTTCCACTTATTCAATAGTGAGTGATATTCCACTTATTTAGTGGGGTTAGGAATTCATCATAATAGTTAAATAACCAAATTCTCTTCCAGTTATTAAGTGATGAGCTACAAGAACCAAGGATAACTTTAAGAAACCCCCCCCTCGGCGAAGGTGTAAAATCCTGGCGAATCTCTCCTTTTATTTGAAAAAAAAAAAAAAAATTCCTCGCGAATCTTATGCACAGTATTAAAAAATTTGTAAAATCCTGGTGAATCTTAATAAATAATTGGTAAAAGTAATAATCATAGTGGTGAATCCTAGTGAATCTTGGCACGCTCCTATCATAATATAGGCGGGGTCAATTGCCATATCTTCCCCCATTCCTAACAAAATTCAATACCATCGGCCTAACAATGCTTCATCGACGGAACTCCCATCACAATCCTATGGTGCATCGGGGGAACTATGGGCATTGGGAAAACATTATTTGGCATCCCACTGATAGAATGAAGGATGGTTGCAAGTTCATTCCGCACCCTAATACACATGTGCCTTTTTAAAGGCTTGTTGAGGCCCGAAATTTGTTTTGGGCCACACGATTAAATCTAATCGTGTGGCCCAAAACAAATTTCGGGCCTCAACAAGCCTTTAAAAAGGCACATGTGTATTAGGGCCTAGAATCAACCTACAACCGTTCGATTAAAAAACTAATCTATGGCAATAGATAAAAGAAAATATTCCTCAAATTAAATAGTAATTTATTATTAGTGGCGATATTGCCCCAAAATTAATTGGAGGAATATAATATTACTGGTGAATATAATTAAATTTTTTAGTAACTGTATAAAACACTGGCGAATCAGTTTTGATGATGCATCGTTTACATGGCGAATTAATCGAGAAAAAATTATTTTTTCGTAAAAACTTGGTGATTTAGTCTTCGTTTCAGCTTGTATTATTGGCCATTTTTGGAGCTCCTGATTTCTATTATTAGCCAATTGGTGAATATTCGCCACTAAAGTTTTCCCTAACAAGAACTTATTAATGAAACATCTCATTCTACAACATATTAAAAATCCATAAATCAAAGGTTCTTATGTGAGCATAACATCATAAGTTTTAAAATGTTAAAATGTTAGGAAGAGTTGAAATATGGTAAGGTTATTTCAATAAAAATGTAAGAAAAGTCTCAAAGTTGGCTGACTAAATCTATTAGGATAAATATTTCATTATCTTGGTCAATAAAATGATATAACTATTATCCTTATATAAATTGGCTAATTCAACATAACTAACAACCATACAATCTTTCACATTGATGGCATCAAGTAAAATTAGATGAATAAAGATATAACACATACCCTTTTGAATCCTTCATTCAATAACCATTGGAATTTTGTTGGAGTCTTTAACGAAGGATATTAGTAAGTTTTCTACCATCCCTTTACAACTAAATCAAATCACCTTTGGAATTTAATGCTCAAAAGGGAATGCTACAAATATAGTAACATAATTCTTGAATAATATGTACATTGAGTAATAAATCTATATTGTTTCTGGTAGTCAATTGAATCATAATTAAATTCTATGAGGGATAGTCTAGATATGAGTTTTATAGCAAATTAAATTTTATTTTGAAAAAATTTACCCTTTATAAAACAATTACCAATTAAAAGTAATGATACATCCAATTTAAAGGGATATAGAACTTAAATTCATTTATCCATAATTTCTACAATTGCACCATGGAGTTTTGAAGCATTAATACCGATTTCATTATAATTATAAGGTATTGAACACTCCCCCTTTTCCCTTCAATGAGTCTATCTAAATAAGAGATCATGAATACATCATAAACACACATTTCTCGCATAAAATATTATATTATGATGATCAAAGGTGGTGAAGTAATGAGTAGCCTTATACAAAACATTTAATACCACATACTTGACATTCTCATAACTTCCCTTATTCATATTAACAAGTAAATTAGATGAATATGAGAATAACTCATACCTTTCACAATATTTTGAGCAATAGTTTTTTTTCTTGAAATTCACTAGTAACTTTCAATGAAAGAGAGTGATAAAATACTTTCATCCCTTTTTGTAATTAAACTAAATTTACCATTAGATTTTAGATCAAGGAATAAATAAAACAATACTAGTATTATTAAACATCTTCCTTGAATGAGGGGTAATTTTAATATTAGTCTATGCAAGTTATTAAAATCAAATTGATAAATTCTATAAACTAATTATCTAGATATGATTTTATATCTTTTCATGGGCACACCAAAGATATTCAACCAATTTCCATTTCCTTGCGAGACTTGCTGATGGAATCAAAATCTTACTCGGGTTGGTGGGGAGCTCTTCTATTCTAGCCAAATAAAATATTTTAAACATTAAAAATATTAATTGCAAATGTCTCCCTTTCAATCTGATAGGGTTTGGATGGAACAATCATTGTTCCATGCTCTGGATCTTTGTTTGCAAGATATCCTTAGTGTCTCCTCCACCTTAACCTTTAGGACCTACCTCATGTCTAGGTGCCCTAGTTCTACTGGCCAACCCCACTATCATCTCACTCTCAATTTACCAAGCCAATCTTGGTGCCATGCCACTAACACTCCCTTAGCCCTTAATCTTCCCTAAAGGCTAATCTGAACTCCATACTCAATTTGATCTTTGCAAGGGTGTTGGATGTTTCCAAAGGCTTCTAACCATCTCCTTATGGTTCTTGACAATCCACCATACTCCATTTGTCATTCGCTACCTCCAAACCCTTAGTTAGGGTTTATTAGGCTACTAGCCCAAGAGCCCCAATTAGGCCTCCAACTCGGAGAAACTAGGCTTTCACTTTCTCCAAAGAACATCCATTCTTCCTTTGAGGTTCCTGATACCTTTTTTCCACCTCTCAAATATTTTTGGAAATTTAGGTTTCCACTATCCGTACAATTCCACAAACTAGAACTGACCAAGAATTTGGGTCTTTTTAGGTCTTTTTCCTATATTTTGTAGACTGTCAAAGGTTTTCTCTCATCAAATAGGTTGATGAGGATTCCTCCTTCTTAGTAAGCCTTGGCAAGGCATTCACCTACCCTCTCCACACCATGCATTGCCTGGAGATTTCCACCCCTGTATGTTAAGTGCCTTTTTCTCCCTATCTTTCCTAGCTGGGCACTATTAAGCTCGCCTAGGAGAAGACTTTCTCCATGAATCTGGGACTCCTAACCACACCTAGACCTACTATATTTACAACCATGGAGTCTAGCCTCAATACCCAAAAGCCCGTACACTAGGTACAGTGGGAAAGAGAACTAAATCTCCATTCTTGATAGGTTGCCAGTCAAATCAGCAATTCAAAAGAAACAAAACAACTACCAAACACACCTGCCAATTGAATACACACCCTAAATACTACAACACATAGCTTCTACCACATCTACTCTACATTCTACAACATGTTACAGAGCCATGATCACTCCTGATCCCTCAAATGCAAAGCAAACATAGAAAATTAAACAATTCTTCTCATTGTCCACACTTAGCATTCAAGCATTTTTCACATTACAAAAATTCCAACGCCTTCCAACCTTACTCAAAGGTCAAAGAACACCATAAATAGGCTCTCCAATTCAGTTAAGCTCAAGCCTAACTATTCCATGGCTGCTTGTGGCTTTCCAAAGGCCTTATTTTCAAAATTTGAAAGAAAACTATCACCTAGGGAGGTTTACAAGGTCATCAATCATCTTTGTAGCCGAATCCCAATCTATCAAATGGTCAACATGACCTTTATGAAGATAAAAAAAGTTCTCAAATGCCTCTAAGGCACAAATTCAAGGAATGGAAGGAATTTGCTACTTTGATCCAAAATAAATTGTCAATTGATGTCTTTCTAGTTAACTCTCCTAGATGCACTTTGGGGTGCTTCTACACCATTCTCCCCCTCTGCATAGACTTTAAGGAATGTGAGGAGAGATTAGAGTTGGGTCAATACCCTACTTCTTGAACTGAGCTTCATCCACCGATGTAGCCTCAGATTCATGTTTGTTCTTCCACTTGACAAGATGCTCCATGTACACTTTGTGCCTTGTAGATTTCTTCACCCTTGACTCCAAGATCTTTTCTGCCTGAAGCTTGTCTTGAATAGGTAAGGGTATGTTGCTTACATCCTTGAAGATCTCCCTACTGGTCTGATCCATGTCATTGACTGATCCCTTGTATCTGATCAAATCAGCAACATTGAAAACTGGTGAAATTCCCAAATCTACAGGTAACTCCACCTTGTATGCATTCTTCCCATACTTGACTAATATCTTGCATGGTCCCACTCTTTTCATCTTCAATTTGGTTGATATACCCTTCTACAATCTTGATTTGTTAAGGTGAACCATGAAATAATCTCCTACTACAAATTGCAAATCTTTCCTTGACAAATCTACCTTATCCTTCAACTTTTGTGTAGCCTTGGTGACTATCTTCTTTACCTACTCCTAAATCTCTTTCATGGTTTGAGTGAATTCTTTTGCATGTCCACTCCTATTATCCATAGCTCCTAGATCCCTGAGCTCACATATACCTCTTGGGTGCATTCCATACACAATCTCAAAAGGACTCTTCCCTATGGTCCGGTTTACACTATCATTATAGGCATACTCAGCCTGTGAGATTACCATATCCCAAGTCTATCCATATTCTTTAGTTAGGCACCTTAGAAGGTTACCTAGCACCTTTTTAACCACCTCTATTTGACCATTGGTCTGAGGATGGTAAGCTGATCCAAAAGATAGGTTGGTACCTAATCTGCTCCATAGAGTCTTCCAAAAGTGACTCATGAACTTCACATCCCTTTATGAAACAATGCTTAAAGGCAGTCCATGGATCCTTACAACTTCCTTGAAGAAAAGGTGAGCTATATAGCTAGCATCATATGTGGTTTTCCAAGGAATAAAGTGACTCATCTTGCTGAATCTGTCTACCACCACATACACACTATCAAATCCAATCTTGGTCTTAGGGAGTCCTACCACAAAATCCATGCTCACACACTCCCATGGTCTGTTTGGAATGGGTAGGGGTTGATATAAACCAACATTACTAGCTCCTCCCTTAGCTTTCATACACACAATACATTGCTCCACATATCTCCTGACATCTCTTGACAACTTAGGCCAATAGTAGAACCTTTGCACTAGTTCTAATGTCTTGTTGATGCCAAAATGTCCACTAAGACTACCATTATGCTTTTCTTGAATGAGGTTTTCTCTCATTGACCCTTTTGGAATACATAACTGATTCCCTTTAAACAACAATCCACTTTGCAAAGTATACTCTGAGTATTGGCTATGAAAATGATTCTCAAAGTTAGAACATACCTTGTAGGCCTCTGAGAAATCTTCATCCTCCCCATAGAGATCCTTGAAACTCTCTATGCCAATGATCTTGATCTGTATCTCTTGCACTATCAATAATCTTCTACTTAATGCATCTGCTACCTTGTTCATTTGCCCCTTCTTGTGCTTGATGGTGAAAGTAAAATCTTGGATGTACTCCATCCACTTCAAGTGTTTATTGCTCAACTTCTCTTGGGTTTTGATATAACTAAGTGCCTGATTGTCAGTAAAGACCACAAACTCCTTGGGTAGAAGGTAATGCCTCCACTTCCTAAGTGATTGAACCAAAGCATAAAGTTCTAGATCATAAGTATAATACTTCTTCTTAGCTTCATTAAGCTTTTCACTGAAGAAATCTATGGGCCTGCCTTCTTGATTAAGCACTCCTCCTACTACAACTCCACTAGCATCACACTCCACAGTAAACAATTTGTCAAAGCTTGGAAATAAGAGAATAGGTTGAGTTGCCACTTCTTGTTTCATTTTTTCAAATCCTTTCTCAGCTTCTTGATTCCACACAAACTTAGTTTTCAAACCACCCTTGATTGTCTCTAGAACTGGTGCACATATGCCACTAAAGTTTCTTATGAATTTCCTATAAAATTGAGCCAATCCATGGAAACTTCTTACCTCATTCCCCGTGGTTGGTGTAGGCCAGTTTAGGATAACTTCCACCTTGCTTGGATCCATTTTCAATGATCCTTGAGACACTACAAAACCAAAATATACAAGTTCTTGTTTGAAAAACTCACACTTCTCTAGGTTGATGGCCAACTTCTCCTCTTGTAATATTTTAAGAACCAGCTCCACATGCTTTAGGTGTTCTTTTGTTGTCTTGCTAAAGATGAGTATATCATCAAGATATACCACCACAAATATCCCTATAAAGTCTTTGAGTACTTCATTCATGAGCCTCATGAATGTTCTAGGGGCATTAGAGAGGCCAAATGGCATAACTCTCCACTCATACAACCCATCTATTGTCTTAAATGATGTCTTCCACTCATCTCCATCCTTGATTCTGATCTGATGGTATCCACTCTTGAGATCCAACTTGGTGAAGTACTGAGCTCCTCCAAGACAATCCATCAAGTCTTTAATACTAGGAATAGGAAACCTATACCTGATTGTGATTCTATTTATTGCTCTAGAATCAGTGCATAATCTCCATTTGCCTCATTTCTTAGTTGCTAAGACCACTGGTACTGCACATGGGCTGATGCTCTTCCTAATCAATCCTTGATCCAATAACTCTTGCACTTGTCTAGCTACCTCTAGATTCTGATCTGGTGTAAGCTTATAAGCTACTTTTTTAGGCAATGATGCTCCAGGTATGAAGTCAATCTGATGACTAAGGCCCTTTTAGGAGGTAAATTTTCAGGTGCACCATCACTCACTATGTCCTTATACTTCTCAAGCAATTTTTGGATTGCTCCAAGTATGACTATTTTTTTAGTCTTGTCTTCCTCTTTGGACTGCAACATGATCACATAACCTTCACCCCCTTGATGTAGGTTGTTAAGGAGCTCCTTGCCACTACTTAACAAGACACTTTGTGTCTTTGATTGTCCTTCATCCTCTTTTGACAGTGACTGCAACTTAAAAGTCTTTCCATCCTTTTTAAAAGAGATAGTATTCTCCTTCCCATCATACATGGCACTTTTTTCATACTGCCATGGTCTGCCCAATAGTAGATGGCATGCATCCATGGGTAATACATCACAAATTAGCTTATCTTTGTACCCTCCAATGGAAAACTCCACCATTACTTGCTCATTAACAAGAACACTCTGCCCTTTGTTTAACCATGTCACTTTGTAGGGGTTAGTGTGGGGTACCTTCTACAATTTTAGCTTCTTTACTGCCTCTTCTAAGATGATGTTGCCTATTGAACCTGAATCTACAATGACCTTACACACTTTTCCAAGTATCTTGCATCTTACTCTAAATAGAGCTCTTATTTGTTTTGGTTCTTCCTTGACTGGTTGTCTGATCAAAACTCTCCTAAACATCAAATTATCCCCCATTTCAGATTCAATGTGACTGATCTCTAGTGATTTAGTACTCATGGTGTCCTCTTGAGCATATGCCACTCTCTTCTTAGCATTTGATGATGATGCTTTCTCCGGGCACCTATAAGCTGGATGGCCCACTTGACCACAATGGTAACATTTCATAGAAGAAAAGTATGAATTGCTCTTGCCTGCTCCTCTTCCTCTATTGGATCCTCCTTGAGAACCTCTACCTCTTCCATTACCTCCTCTAGAAGGTGTTTCACCTCCATGCTCAGTGAGTTTAGACTCTCCTTGGTTTCTTTGCTCATTTCCTCTACCTTGGTAGCCACCTCTCTGTCCTCTTTGATCTCTTTGATCTTTGCCTTTGCCTCTACTCTTAGAAGCCTGATCATGTTTCCTCTTGCTTCTTTCCTCAATCTTGATAGCTAATTGATAGCATTGGTGCACTATCTTTGGACTTAGAAAATTCATCTCCTCTTGGATGTTCCACTTCAAGTCGTTAAGATACCTAGCCACCTTGAGACTTTCATCTTCTGAAACATTGGACCTCATACAAAGTTTTTGAAACTCCTTAGTGTAAGTGTTCACATCTTGGTCTCATTGCCTCAAGCTTTGTCTCTTCTTGTGTAACTAAATATCATAGTCATCTGGTATGTATGCTTCTCTCACTTTTGCCACCATACCTTTCCAACTTGAAATAGGCTTCTTGCCTTCCTTTTCCCTCTCTGTCTGAATGAATTTCCACCATGTCAAGGAAGATCCTCTCAATCTAGACCTGGCCACCTTCACCTTCTGTGCTTCAATGACTCCATCACATTCAAAATGGTTCTCCATGCCTTCTATCCAATCTAGGACTAGGTCAGCCTCCAATTTGCCACTAAACAGTGGTATGACTTCAAGTGCTTTCTGACTCAAATCTTTCAATGCCTTCAAGAAAGACTCCTCTTGGAAAATAGGGTTAGGTTCAGGGGTCTTGTCTTCCTCTACAACCTCCTCACTCTTTGGTACCCTGCCCTCCAATTTATCATTCACCTCATCGGCCTTGATTTGCACATTGCTCAATGCTTCCTCAAGTTGTGCCAATCTTTCTCTCAACCTCCTATTATCTTCCTCCTAATCTTCAACCTTCTTTGCCAACTCAATTTTTGTCACCATGGTTGTGGAACCACTAGATCCAAGGTCTAACATACAAGTTCTAACCCAAATCTTTAACTTTCTTTGATACCAATCTGATAGGATAGGGTTGGATGGAACAATCACCGTTCCATGCTCTGGATCTTTGTTTGCAAGATCTCCCTGGTGTCCCCTCCACCTTAACCTTTAGGACCTACCTCATGTCTAGGTGCCCTTGGTTCTACTGGCCAACCCCACTAACATCTCACTCTCAATCTACCAAGCCAATCTTGGTGCCATGCCACTAACACTCCCTTAGCCCTTAATCTTCCCTAAAGGCTAATCTGAACTCCATACTCAATTTGATCTTTGCAGGGGTGTGGGATGTTTCCAAAGTCTTCTAACCATCTCCCTAGGGTTCTTGACAATCCACCATACTCCATTTGTCATTCGCTACCTCCAAACCCTCAGTTAGGGTTTATTAGGCTACTAGCCCAAGAGCCCCAATTAGGCCTCCAACTCGGAGAAACTAGGCTTTCACTTCCAAATTCTCCAAAGAACATCCATTATTCCTTTGTGGTTCTCTATACCTTTTCCCACCTCTCAAATATTTTTGGAAATTTAGGTCTCCACTGTCCGTACAACTCCACAAACTGGAACTGACCAAGAATTTGGGTCTTTTTAGGTCTTTTTCCTGTATTTTGCAGACTATCAAAGGTTTTCTCTCATCAAACAAGTTGATGAGGCTTCCTCATTCTTATTAAGCCTTGGAAAGGCATTCACCTACCCTCTCCACACTGTGCATTGCCTGGAGATTTCCACCCCTGCACGTTAATTTCCTCTTTCTCCCTGTCTTTCCTAGCCGGGCACTGTTAAGCTCACCTAGGAGAAGACTTTCTCCATGATTCCGGGACTCCTAAACACACCTAGAAATACTATATTTACAAACATGGATTCTAGCCTCAATCCCCAAAAGCTCGTACACCAGGTACAGTGGGAAATAGAACTAAATCTCCATTCTTGATAGGTTGCCAGTCAGATCAACAATTCAAAAGAAACAAAACAACTACCAAACACACCTACAAATCGAACACACACCCTAAATACTACAACACATAGCTTCTACCACATCTAATCTACATTCTACAACATGTTATAGAGCCATGATCGCTCTTGATCACTGAAATGCAAAGCAAACACAGAAAATTAGACAATTCTTCTCACTGTCCACACTTAGCATTCAAGCATTTTTCACATTACCAAACTTCCAACACCTTCCAACCTTGCTCATAGGTTGAAGCACACCTTAAATATGCTCTCCAATTTAGTTAAGCTCAAGCCTAACTGTTCCATGGCCGCTTGTGGCTTTCCAAAGGCCTTATTTTCAAAATTTGAAAGAAAACTATCACCTAGGGAGGTTTATAAGGTCATCAATCATCTTTGTAGCTAAATCCCAATCTAGCAAATGGTCAACATGACCTTTATGAACATAAAACAAGTTCTCAAATGCCTCTAAGGCAAAAATTCAAGGAATGGAAGGAATTTGCTACTTTGATCCAAAACAAATTGTCAATCGATGTCTTTCTAGTTAACTCTCCTAGATGCACTTTGGGGTGCTCCTACACCACAATCCCCGCACACCCGCTCCACTTGATCATGGAAAAAATATTCTATTCGGGCTTACGGGAAAACCAAAAAACAAGAAGATGAACTATTTTAAAATTTTAAAATATTTCTATTTGAGGAACCAATCCACGTGCCCTCATTTCACTATGTTGAGATCATCCTTTGCCTTCATGGGCTAGCGGGTTGTGGTGGAAATGTATCTCTGGTTTTTCGCTTTGCTTTATATTTATAGCTCTTTTGATAATTATAGCAAGATTCAACATACTTGTAGGTCGTTTTCATTTCATTTGGGTCTTTTCCTTTGTTTCTTGACACTCTACAAAAGCTCAAACTATTGCAAAAATTCTCCTAAGGCATAAAGAACATATTGGGAAAGCTTCTGGATGAAACATTCATACTGAACTTGTAGACACCCTAAAAAATTGTTAGGTTCAATGAAGCCCAAATTAGTAAGTTACTCTCACATATTCGAAACAGTTGCCTTCTTTGTAATGACTTCTAATTGGCATGTGTTAGCTAATTTAGAAGTTTGTTTTGATGGATTTTCCAATTATTGGAGTTGAGATTGTTTTATAACTACAACTATTGGTTGAATATGTAATCAATCGAGAATTAATAAAAGAGATCATCCTTGAAAGTGGATGTAGCCATCTTTGGGTGAACCAATATAAATATCGTGTTCTTGTTCTATGTTATTTTTAATCTTCTAATTTTTGTTCCTTTTATGTAATTTCTTTTCATTTACTTCTGCAATTATAATCAACAATTCGTATTAGAGCCTGGTGGAGAAACTTGGTGCTAGAAATCAGTGAATAATTTATGGAGCCATGGACAATGCAAACAAATGGAATATTGAGAAGTTTGTAGGTTAGAACTTTAGTTTCTGGAAGGTGCAGATGGATTCATTGCTCATCAAGCAAGATCTCTCAAATGCATTGGATGGAAAAGCTAAAGGGAAAGGTTCTTTATTAGATGAAGATTGGGAGAAACTGGACAAGAAAGCAAGAGCAACCATTTTTCTTTCGTTGTACAACAATGTTTTATTTAATGTTTCAACTGAGAAGACAACACAAGAGTTTTGGGATAAAATCTCTTCAATGTACGAGATGGCATCGGCTTCGTACAAGGTATTCATTATGAAAAAGTTATATAATTTGAAAATGCGAGAAGGTGGGATTATGTTGAATCATTTAAATGAATTCAATACCTTAGTCACCCAATTAATTTCTATTGGTATTAATTTAGATGATGAAATCAAGGAAATTTTATTATTGTGTTCCTTATCGAATAGTTGGGAAGGAGTGGTGATGGTAGTTAGCACTTCTGTGGCTACCAAAAGTAAATTCAAATTTGATGATGTTGCAGCCACACTTCTTAGTGAAGAGATGAGGAGGAAAAATCAAGAGCTCTCATCTGGTGATGCCTTGACTATTGTAAGTACTGACAATAGAGGAAGGGTTCAAGATAAAGGAAGAAATAGCAATAGAGGAAGATCGAAGTCTAGGGGCAGAAATGGTGATTGTTGGTTTTGTGGTAAATTGGGTCACATAAAAGAACTATTGGAACTACAAAAAGGCACAAGAAAATGTGATCAATAACAAATCCAACACAACATACCAAGAAGATGCAGGTGTTCTTATTTTAACCGAGGAATAAATTCCAACTAATGTTTGGGTGCTTGATTCAAGTTCATCGTTTCATGTCACTCCATGCAAGGAATATTTCAAAAATCTGCAAAGAGGTGATTTTGGTAAGGTTTTTCTTGGTAACAATGAATCTTGTGATGTTGTTGGAAAAGGGGATATTTCATTAAAACTGAACAATGGTTATACTCGGTTGTTACATGATGTTAGATATGCTCCCCAAATTAAACAAAATGTAATCTTAGCTGGATAATTGGGTTCTCAAGGTTGTGAGATTAGTTTTGAATCAAATAAATGCAAGGTTAAAAAGGGGCCTTGGTAATTGCAAGGGGTAGAAAGTTAGGCACCCTGTATGTCATAGAGATTCATGTTGAAGTGGGAGTTGTTCATCCTACTTCAGATTTTTCATTGTCGACTACCCAGCAAAGGTCTTTAGATCAATTAGATGTTGAAATTGATTCTATTATTATAATTTTCTTAGTATGTTTGATAGTGACAGTTTTGGGGATTAGTTAGATGATGGTGAGCAGGTTGATGCCATAGAACCTGGGGAAAATGAAATTAATGGTGATGAGAGTGAAAATTTGCAAGTGATCGCAGATGAGATCATTTGTAATGGTGATCAGAGTGAAATTTTGGAATCAGTTTGTAATGGTGCTAGTAGTGAAACTTATGCATCTAGAAATATGTCAACCACTATGGAAGATGGAGTAGCTAAATCTAAGAAGAATACTGTCAAATTTGGCAGTGAATTTGGTGGAATTGTTCAAATTGTTGTGTTCTTGATTTTTTGTTTTTTAATTTTTATTTACCTTTTAGCAACAAAGAGCTCTGATATTCAGGCATTAGTCACTGTTGTTGGCATAGGGTACATGACTGTAAAATTAGAAGCAAAGCATTGGAAGGCTGAATTAGAAGATGTTGATACTGGAATATATGAAGGGGCGGATGAGCAATTTGATAAGATGCTTAAGACTGGCAGGCCTAGGGCTAGGCCTATGGAGTTTTCAAATTAATGGTAGGATTGGAAATGTGGGGATATTTCTGAGCAACTATTTGGTCTTCAAGTGGGAGATTGTTGGGTTCAATGAAGCCCAAATTAGCAAGTTACTCTCACATATTCAAAACAGTTGCCTTCTTTGTAATCACTTCTAATTGGCATGTGTTCGCTAATTTAGAAGTTGTCTATTTCGATGGATTTTCCCAATTATTGGAGTTGAGACTATTTTATAAATACAACTATTGGTTGAATATGTAATCAACCGAGAATTAATAAAAGAGGTAATCCCAGAAAGTGGACATAGCCATCTTTGGGCGAACCACTATAAATATTGTGTTCTTGTTCTATGTTATTTTTTAATCTTTTAATTTTTGTTCCTTTTCTGTAATTTCTTTTCATTTTCTTCTGCAATTATAATCAACAAAAATTGTCCCCAAATGTAAAAAATGTGATTCATAGCCTCATTTGCAACCATTCTTGTTTGAATCCGCCCAAAACACCTTAGAGGAACCTCCATTGAGAAAGAAATTCTTCAATCCTCAGTTCAAATATAGATTACAGATCAAAATTTATCCTTAACATCCTCCTAGCAATCTCTTCATGCCGACGTGACTCTCTGTTGTCAGCAGCAAAAGTTTCCATAGGCTCACCGGAAAACAATAAAAATAGCATAAGATGTTTTCCTACCATCCAATGTTTGAATGAAGCTATTTAAAAAACTATTTTAATCCCCTTCAATGCATGTTGCAAGCTTCTTATCATCTCCCCACTCTCCCATGAGAAAATGATGTCATCAAAAACATAGTCACGAGCTCCCGGGGAAAGAAAAACAAAACATTTAAAATGTTATGCAAAGGTTGCAATAAATGTTTGCAATGGCTTTTAAAATTTTAGAGTATTTAAATCCCCACCCAAAGCCTCTAGCTTCGTTCCCCGCTCTCCCATGACTCTCTATTGTTGTGAGTTTTCACTGTCGCAGGAAAACAGGCAAGCATTAAAAAATATTTAAAATGTTTTAAATATTTTATCTCTCTTTTTAACTATTCTTGGTCTGCAACAATTCATTTTCTCCTTCAGCTCTCTTTCATCGTGATGATGAATCACGTAGTGTGATTTGAAACATTGATGATAAAAAATAGCAACACAATCAAATCCAGAAATCATACTTAAATAATGTTTTCAAAGGCTGCAAAATTGGTATTTAATGAAAATGGAGTTGGAGATCTTTCAAGCCAAAACAAGAAATGGGTTGTCCTTATATTTTCAAAATTTGACACTTTCCAGAACATCATTTTTTGCCCTGTCGCGATCAAAAAATGATTAAATAACCCATCAACATTTATCCTGAGACCTTGAAACTGAGCAAACATGTAGACATTTGACCCAAGAATGGAGTGCAACAAATGGCTTGGAAAAATAGATCATGAGCTGCAAGATATTCAATGTCAAAGTGGCCTACTCATACTTTTCTACAACTGTTCCTATTTAAATCCAATTAAAACTTACCAAGTTGCCATTTTGAAAAAATATCAAATCATCTTCTCAGGAACTGCCACTAGACACACTAAGTCATTTGGGTACACTAAATTCGTGTGCAAGAGGGATATCCTTGAATCATCATTCATCAAAAGATATTGAGGGTCAAACTTGACCACCTTGAAAAGTTTTGAAAATGCAGGTGCAAAATAGAGCAAACTGCATTTGCTTTTGGCCTAGTAAAAATAGCAAATCTGATCATGAGGCTTTCAAATCAGACCAAGGAGTAAATTAATGTGGGGAGAATGGAGAGAAACAATCCTTCATGATAATCATCTAGCTTTGAAATAGGACCCTCCAAAGTAGGTCACTTGGACAGATTTTTCAAGGCCACTTCTCAGTGTGCAAAGGCAAAACTTTCAATATGGGCACTTCAAATTTGATACTTTGAAGGTTCCAACAGGACTCATTCACCTAGGGTGGTGAATGAGTCCTAGACACTAAATCTAGGCCACACAAGCTAGGAACACCTGAGTTATGATTGGTCAATGATTGGTGTCAAGATTATCCTCGAAAGGATGCAATAAATGAGGCTTGTAGATGCAAAATAGGGCCAATTAAAGCATTAGAAAGCCCAATTATTAATGAAAATCTTGGAAGAATTTGAAATTATGTTACAACACTTTACAACACTCCAAATAAGGCAAGATTAATGTTGATTATTATTAAAATTATGTTTATTAATCTTAGTTTATTGATAAAACTCTAGAAAAGTGTGAAAGTGTGCTACAACACTTCACAACACTCTAGCAAGGAACCATTAAAATCCACTAGTTTACAAGGGCCTAAGACCTAATTTCAATGTGTTATCCACATTACAGCACTAAATCAAGGCAACATTAAGCCAAAATCCACAAGGAGGGCCCAAACGAGTGCGAAAATGTCTAAGGACCCATTTTTTGACACTACATTTATAAAGATCGATAGTGTGTATTAAAGAATACTATTAATCCGACAATCACATTTTAAAAGGTTGGGTAGTGAGTGTGAATTGATGGATCATGGCACAAAAAGCAATAGATCAATGACAAGTTTAAACTAATAATCCTCAACAACTACAATAGTGTGAACTAGGGTTTTATCTACAAATCAAGTCAAGGATAAAATTCAGTTGGTATAACCTCTCCAACTACAAATTTTACTAGTGATAAGGTGATCAGATTGTTGACATGGACATGTAGGTGGCAAAAAATCATATCATGATTTGATAGAGAGAATGTGAATTAAATGAAATTGGAATCCTAGTTGTTCAATATACTAGGAATAGAAAAATCTTCGATTCTAATAAGTGAATGTGTGGCTCCATGATATGGTGGCATGTAGAAGAAGATAAATATCAAACCCCAGAAAAATATTTGTATAGAGTATGTTAATCTCAAGGAAGATGTTGAAGGTTGGTGATGAACACAAAAAGGAAAAATCAAAAAGTATGAAGTAATGAGGATGCTACACTGAAGAGAATGGGGTGTATGTTGGATATGAGTAGTCAAAGTCTTTTGATATGGATAGAGAATACACCAGAGAAAAGCAACGGAGAGAGAAATATAGGGTATACTTGATCTCTGAAGGTGGATAGGGAATGTACTAATAGAAAAGGTGCAAAAGAGTTGTGTAGTACATTCGCAAGTCTTTTGAGATGGATAAAGAATGCATTAAAATAAAAAGGAAGAGTACAGTGACATTGTGAATGAGTTGAATCCAAATAAAAGGTTGGAAGTCCTAATCAAGGTTCATTTTCAAATGCAAAATAGATGAGGTGCAGAGCATAGAACTAGGTTGCAGAAACTATAACCAAGTGTTGAGCAGTTGCAAGCTGAGTTGCAACATTGAATTATGTTTTATTGAACAAATTTTAAAATCTCTTACTATAAATCTGATTGGTGGGTTCCATCACACATCTGGGTAGGTACTCAAAGTAGGGAGTGGGTTCTTCCTTGGAGTAGGTGCTCCTAAAAGTAGGGTATGATTGTTTTCTCCTTAGGGTTGGTGCCCTTAAACATTGTAACTGGACTTTTGATTGTGAGGATGGATTAGGATAGTAGCTCCTAGCAACACTTCTCACCATGGTTTTTCCCATCTTGGGTTTTTTATGTACATCCTCTATTATGTGCATGTTCATGTCTCTTCTTGTGATTATGTTAATCTGCTAAATCAAAGTTAAAAGATATCAAAATATTAAGTTCAATTATTGCTATATTTTAAGTTATCTATTGATTCACCCCCCTCTCAATAGATCATTTCATTCTAAAAATACCAAACCAAATCTTAATAATAAACAAAAAACTTAAGAATAGGTGATCAAAGGATTCATTTACATCACATAATGAATAGGTTACACTAAATCCAAGTCTTGTTAAATCATAAAAATAAAGCTTTTTTAGAATAAGAAGCCACCTAAAACACTTTTTTTGGGGTTCACAAGGAGAAATCCATAAAGATTTTAAAAATGAAATATATTTATCATACTAGTTAAAGTTTCACCTATCTACTAGATATGATCTATTATCTCTTTTTTTTTAGACTACAGGAATTGGGTAGTATGACCCCCTATAAACTATAGTGTGCCTAGTAAACTTTTTAATGTGATCGACGGCGCTGGCGTGACACACCCTCTAATACTATGGGGGTGGGGGAGACTAGACCTCATGAAAAACCCCCTGCAATAGGAAAGATTTAGCCAACGGAACTAGGGCCCCAACCCCAATCTATTATCTCTTTTGAATCAACCAACAACATATAATTTTTTTGAATTATTTTTTACCGATGTAGACACATCTAACCACTTAATATTACCAAGAATTTCATAATTACACTTGAAATTCATAAAAACTTTAGAGATATAAAAAGATTTCTTAATCAAATAATAGGTTTATATTGATTCTTATGAATAATAAATTTCATTTGAAGATTGTTCCAATCCATGATCATACCATTCTACAATATATTCCCAAATTTTTCATTTCATTTTACAACCCATGTATATGTTGAGCACTCATGCGTTAAAGTTAAGGGCTTATTATTCTAGTGAAGACTCCACCAGATGAACCTAATAGTCACAACCATATTATTTCTTCTATTGAAAGCCTCTTTATTATTGATCGGATTTAAAACTTTCCCAAGCCTTCTAAATATTGTCAAAAAATTTGGAGCCAAACGAAGAGACAACAAAATTATCAAATATCTAATATCATGAGGATGCACACATAGCCACAACCTACTACAAGGATCATGACCCAAAACAATCTCATGAAAATAAAATATAACTCATTATCTCATAGCATAGAAATAAACATAAATCAACCTCATTTAAAGATAATTAAATATTATAACACATCCTCATATGTGTAGTGCATATTCTAGATAAAAACACATAATATACAATATAAAAAATTACAACTCAGGCTCTCATGCCATATAGTCATCTAAATATACAATCTAGAAGTATAAATACAAGTAATGATCCAAGAATAGTGTGAGTACATAAATAACATAGTTTCTAACCACCACCAACCCTCATAAGTCATCCACAAGTCAAGAGACAAGAACATGGGCCAGGAGATTTTCCACACAACTAGGAAGCTTACGCTTCCCTGAAATTCTTCCTAACATGAAGAATACGCCCACACAAAGTACCTAGCAACCTGGAAATGAAAATTAGGAGAGAATCCTAGTGCAATATTGATATATCTAGATGTATTTCTATCATGAACATGCAATGTCCTCCTATCAGGATATGGCAAGGAAACATATAAATATTTTTTCTATATACATTTCATCTATTTCAATGAACACATGACTTTGGCCAAAGCACTAGAATAAAACAAAAAATCCTAAAAAAGAGGGCCATTCTTCTTTGTTAGTCCATATTCAACACCATATCCCAGAAGGTAAAGCCAATACACAATAGAAGATAATAACATGCATGATAATCATAAATTAACTATTTTTTTTCCTTTAATGCTCTTGATAATATGAACTTTCATTATTTAATTTTTCATGCATTAAAAATGGTAAATTGACATACAATTCAATATGTTTTACATGTGAACTAATTATTATTTTTACATGCATTCCTTAATGTAAATATAATACTAGTTTTATCCTCATGAAATAATTAACTAATCTTAACATCTTGTAGGTTTAATTCATGAAAAGATCAACTTGTAACATATAATGCATATTTTTTGTGATAACCAAATCAAATTATCTCAAAATTTCTACTAATATTTTTTTTTAAAAAGAGAAATAACAATTTATATAAGAATAAATAACACATTAACTACAAAATAAAATTGAATTCCAACGTCTTTGACCAATTTTTTGTAAATATGCATACATTGAGTAAGGCTTTCTCACCATCCAACCATATTGGAATCATGAAGTCACGTGGACTCTAGCCAAACCCTCGAGCAAGAGAAGAATTATCAATACTTAGCTTATTACTAATATCCAAAATATCTAAGTATTGATAAATTTGTGGGTATGCAACCCTTTCTGGGATTAAATTTTTCCAGATAGCTCCTCATCTGTTTCCACCCACTCAGCTGCAACAACATTTATATTTTCCCTTTCAAAAACTTTATATATGGTGAAAATTTCTTGCTTCTAAAATCTAACATCAATAAGGAAAACATAAAAAATTCAAACATTTTTTTTAATAACTAAACACCTAATTATGAAACCTTCTAACTATCATTGGTTTGGATTCCGTTTTCTGATCACCAAGATCCCAAAATGGAAAGGTGAGAGCATATGATGGAAGTATAGTCCTAATGATATGATTAAATATTATTTAACAACCTTTCATAATTAAAAACTAGTTGTAAAATACAAAATAAAGAGACCTTATAATGAACATTGGATTGAAATATATTTTCTGATCACCAAGATCCCATAAAGGTAAGGTGAGAGCATACAGTGAAAATCTAGTCCCAATGATAAGAACAGTGATATGCATATACAAATAAAACAATGAAATGTAATCTTCCACTTATCCAGTGTTGAGTGATATTCCACTTGTTCAATGGGGTTAGAAATTCATAATAATAACTAAATAAGTATATGCTCTTCCACTTATTCAGTGGTGAGTGGTATTCCACTTATTCAGTGGGCTTGGGAATTTCTCATAATAGCTAAATTGTTGGATTTATGCCTTAGCTTTTTGGCATGTTTCTCCTTTGGCCTTGGCGTTTCCTTCATGTTTATGGTGCTTAGCGCCATACCGCGTGCGGTCTCCTTCCTCACTGCGGTGCCCGTGGTAGTGTTCTTTGGTCTGGCTTTGGCGGTTACCGCCATACCACAGGCAGTGGTTCCACTCACCATGGTAGTGCAGTGAGACCGCCTTCGGTCGGGTCGAGCGGTTACCACCATACCACGGCTAGTGTTCTGGCTGACCGCGGTGGCCACGGTAAGACCGCCAGTGGCCTGGGCTGGCAGTTACTGCCATACCGCGGCCATCGTTCTGGATGACCGCGGTGGCCGCAGTAAGATCGCCAATGGCTTGGCTGGCAGTTACCACCATACCACGACCAGTGTTTTGGTTGACCGAGGTGGCCACGGTAAAACCACTGGTAGTCAAGGTTGACGGTTTACTGCCATACTGCGAGGCATTGCCAATAGGGCTGTGGTAGCGCGGTAGGAGCTCAGATGAGCTCGGGGCTGAGTTTGACCGAGTTGGACTCGGTGTCAGAATGGCTGGCGAATGGCAGAGCAACACGTGGTAGGATGGCAATGTCTTTTGGTCAAAGGAAAGGGTGGGCCAGAGCTCAAAGGAGCTCAGATGGCTTACCGTCATACTGCGGCTGGGTCGGATGGACTTAGCGGTAACCCAGTAGGTACTCGGGTGAGCTCAGAGCTCGGTTGACTGAGTTGGACCGAGCTTGACCATTTGATTGCAGCGATAGATGAATGGATGGTGGACACGTGGCTTGACTCAGAAGGTTGTTTGGATAAAATCCAATAGCAGTTATTGTTGCTGACTCAGGGTGGCGAACAAGAACCCGATTATGGCAAGGAGTTATTCCCTGGGTGGCTCGAGGAGATTTGTGTAGATCGGATGCATGCCTGGTTGTTCGATGTATGAACCTGAGGGTCAACGATTGGTTGGGACATTGATTACATTGTATGGCTCAATCAGAAATATACAATATAATGGAAACCAAAAGGTGACGAGAGAGAGAGCAAGCCATGGAATGAGTGTGAGAGACATGAAGTGTGTTCGAGCAGTATGCTAAGGCATTGAAACAGCGAACACTCTGTCTCTCGGATCTAGTTTGATGTGAACCTATTGTGAGGCCTTGGGGCTGTGCTAGCCGAGAGGCTGGCTATGCCAGTCTGTTATGAGGAGCTGAAGAGAATCTACACTATGTGTTGAGAAGGTGCTAGAATAGTGTGAAGGTTTTGGTTTTGTTACCTGCCTGTATTCTCCATGATGAACAAGATGTAATATCTTGAAGGGCATATAGCTTTGGATTTTTATTGTAACCATTTTAGTTACTAAATAATACAAATGAGCTAAATGTTTTGGAGGTGGGGTTTTTCACCTGAAAGGGTTTTCCCCATGTATATTTGTGTGTTCATTATTGCTTTGTCTTTCATGGTTTGTTCTTTATGTTGAATCTATTATATGTCAAGCATTCACTTTCCTTAGTAGGATCAATGGGGGATACAACCGTGCCTGCTTCCGCTTTATGGTTCAGTTGGTTGTGTCTTTGTTGTGATTTTGAATTGAAATCACTAAGGCACTGCTATCTTAGATGCATATCTTGATGAAAGAACCAATTCCTTATCCCCAACAAGTGGTATCAAAGCTTGTTTTGCTAAAGTTCTAGGTTTTCTCCTGTGGTGATTTCTTAGCCTGGCATGTTTGAGGAAGTTTGGAGAAATCGGTTGGTGATTGATCCTTCAGTGAGTGGAAGTTTTTGCTTCATTGATTCAACATATAGTTTGAAAGATATTGGAGATGACTGGAGTTGGTCATGTTGTGGCAACATGGTTTGGGGCTCCTAGCTCGTAGCAAAGTTCCTGATGCAAAGGGCATGAGATGTGCTTATGGTTGTGTTGCAGCAAAGCGTGGTGTTCATACCGAGTTTCTGTGTGAGAGGCTCCCTGGTGGTATGGACTTGCTTTTGTTGTTGATCAACTATGGAGAGTTGTGCTTGTGTTGGGTGTTTCTGACTTAGCACTGAAGGCAATTTCTCTAGTGCTCTATCTACATGGAGGCTATGAAGTGACCTTGGTGGTATGCAACTTTTGGATAGCCTGGTTCTCTTTTGCTTGTGCATGACTGTGGCAGTGGAACTGGTCTGAAATGGACCTGTTGTTCCTATGTGCCTGTGTCTTGCACTCACATGGTTCAGATTCATGTCTTTGGCTCTGAAGGTTTTGTGTAGATTTTCCTAAAAAGTCTATGTTGCATTTTCATGTTCTTTCATTGTTCTGGTTAACTGTGATGGTTGTGTGCAGGCTCCTGAGTCGTCCAGATGAGTAGTGAAGATGGAGATGCATGGGTGTTTTGCAAACACTGTGGTTTTGCAGGTTTTACATGGTCAAGGAAAACTTGTGTTTTGTGTGGAGCTGCTACCTGCTATTTTTCCTGATCCTGGTTTGGGGTGTGGCTGGATGAAATAGTTGCAGCTCAGCATGTCTTAGAGGAGGTGTGGTGTCTTCTCAGCATGGGAATGTTGGTATGTTTCTCTTTCAGCATCCTTGTGGTATGCTTTGTTGGTTTCCTAGACTATGGTGCTTGTGTTGTGGACGTGATTGGCAAATCAAATCTGGTCTTTGATCTGGTGTTTGAGTCATGGTTGTCTACATGGCTATTCTCCTTGTATATCTTAGTTTTACAATTTTTAGTGCGATGATAGATTTGCAGGTTTACTTTTGGTTGCATCCACAAGTTGTGCAATGTTGTGGGTTGTCCTTACCTACATTTTTGCTATGAGACAACTCGGAATTGGACTATCTATATCCACGAGGTTGTAACTGTATTGTGTAGATCTATTAGCTGACCTTGTCTGTGGTCACTTGTGCATTGGGGTGGTTGTTTTGAGATGGAAGGATGGATGGTGTTGGAGTACCTAAATAGTTAGTTATGGGACCTGAAGCATGTGTATCACATTGTCATGGAGAGTTTGTTGCACTGGTTAGTGTAAGTTTTTGACAAGTGATGGTGTGGTCAGTCATGGTGCTTGGAGAGCTCAGTGTCACAGTTCAGTGGGAGCTTTAGCAGTGTTTGTGGATTCATCATTTGGTGGTGAATGGTCTTCTTTGGTATTGCAGATTTTTTGTATCTCCATGTTTACCATTTGAAGGTGTGCAGCCTCTTGGAGCCATGAAGGACCTTGGTAGTCTTTGGCTGAGATGTTGGTGGTGCTTGACAGGTGATGTTGGTTTAGATTTTGTTTTCACTTTATGTCATGGTACACTCTTGTTTGTTGTTTAGAGTTTTGGCATGCTACATTGGCTCTTGAAGACCATGGATTTTTTCACTTGAAGCATGGAATCTCCTATGGGGATGTGTAGATCATGGTGTCATGATAAGTTCCTATTCTAGGTTTGGAGTTTTGATAGTGGTCTGGGGTTTCTCTATGATTTGAGTGCATTGGTCATATGCTGGTGGACTTGATGGTTGTTGCAGTATTGTAGATTGAAGTCAGCATGAGATGGCAGGTTGTTGATACTCATGGATGCATGGAGAATAAGGTGAGGCTGGAATTCTTATAAGAATGTTGTTGTTACAGCTGAAAGTCCAAGAAGTCTACACCTTAGTTGAATGTGAGTACAACAGAGACCATGATGGAGAATGCTCTTGGGTAAGTCATGGTGACTTGTATATCTTGGATGAGCATGTGCTCTTTTCTCCTTGGTCTACTCGCCAATGTTCTTTTGAAAGGTATTTTCCCATTATATCTTTCAGATGTGTTTTATGCTTTATCTTTCATGGATATGAATCTTGAGTTGTTTGAGATTTTGGAGGATTCATAATGGAAGATGGATAGCATTGTTTCTCTCCTAGTGCTTTTGAGAACTGATAGGAGATAGTTATATGGGTAAGTCCGATCTTCTTTGAGGTGCTTACATCCATGGTGTTGTTGGATGTTGTCAAGGCCTTTCTCTTTTGGGATGTGAAAAAGATCATTCTTGTCATAGCTTGCTTTTAGAAGTGTGTGTAGAAGGTGGCAAGATGGTTTGATTTGTTGTTTCTCTCTAATCTGGTCTTGTTCTTCCTGTATGTTCATTTGACTTTAGATGTTTGTGAAGCCGTGGTGTTTCTTTCTTCAGTCAGCTTTGAAGGTGTTTGGAAGAACTGTGGAAGACAGTTGAGAGAAATGTGTCTTGCAGCAAGTGGTTGCAGGTGTTGCAGATCAGTGTGGTTGTTCCTTGGAACTACATGGTTACATTTCTTTGTGCAGGGGTTAGTGGACTTGGTATGTCTAGATCATTTATGATGGTGCTTTGTTTGCACTCATCTAGATAGTACCCTTGCAATGGGAGTACCTGGATGTGCTTGGTCTTGTGACTGGTTGACAGAGGGTGCTTGTTTGTTGCTGAGGTGTGTGGGTAGTTTTATGATGGCATAAGTCTGCTGTTGGTTGTCATACCTGTGAGGTATGGGTGGTTGGATGTTTTAGCATGAGTTATGGGTGTTGGTTTTCAATCACATGGGTTTGATTAGTTGGATGGTTGGCAGTCAGTTTCTAGCTACTATTCTAGCTAATGGTTTCTTGTTCTGGTTCGTGTGTTGCCTTTGCCACCTGGAGGATCAATTGTTTTCGTTCCTGAGACTGGTGCATATTCACCTTGGTGTGTTCCTATGTTTGGAGCTGGTGCCTGAGTTGGTGGACATTTTTTATGTCATTGCAGAGGTCTTAGTTGGAGCATGGAAGCATGTTTTTTTTTGTCCTGGTCGGATGTTTGGAGGATGCTTGAAAGCCTGCATCAAGTGGGAGTTTGTTGGATTTATGCCTTAGCTTTTTGGCATGTTTCTCCTTCGGCCTTGGCGTTTCCTTCATGTTTATGGCAGTTATCGCCATAGCGCGTGCGGTCTCCTTCCTCACCACGATGCCCGCAGTAGCGTTCTTCGGTCTGGCTTTGGTGGTTACCACCATACCGCAGACGGTGGTTCCACTCACCACGGTAGCACGGTCAGACCGCCTCTGGTCGGGTTGGGCAATTACTGCCATACTGCGACCAGCGTTCTGGCTGACCGTGGTGGCCACAGTAAGACCACCAGTGGCCTGGCTGGCGGTTACCGCCATTCTATGGCCAGCGTTTTGGTTGACCACGGTGGCCGTAGTAAGAGCACTGGTAGTCAATGTTGACTATTTACTGCCATACCGCGAGGCATTGCCAATAGGGCTGCAGAAGTGTGATAGGAGCTTGAATGAGCTCTGGGCAAAGTTTGACCAAGTTGGACTCAGTGTTAGAATGGCTAACGAATGGCAAGGCAACACATGGCAGGATGGCAGCGTCTATTTGGTCGAAGGCAAGGGTGAGCTAGAGCTCAAAGGAGCTCGGATGGCTTACTGCCATACCGCGGCTAGGTCGCATGGACTCGACGATAACGTGGTAGGTGCTCGGGTGAGCTCGGAGCTCGGTTGACCGAGTTGGACTGAGCTGGACTGTTTGACTGTAGCAATAGATGAATGGATGGTCGACATGAGGCTTGACTCAAAAGGTTGTTTGGCTAAAAGCCAATAGCAGTTATTATTGCTAACCCAAGGTGGCGAACAGGAACCCGATTATGGCAAGGAGTTATTGCCTGGGTGGCTCGAAGAAATTTGTGCAGATCGGATGCGTGCCTGGTTGTTCGATGCATGAACCTGAGGGTCAACGATTAGTTGGGACATTGATTACATTGTATGGCTCAGTTAGAGATATACAATATAATGGAAACCAAAAGGTGACGAGAGAGAGAGAGCCATGGATTGAGTGTGAGAGACGTGAAGTGTGTTCAAGCAGTATGCTAAGGCATTGAAATAGCGAACACTCTATCTCTCGTTTCTGGTTTGATGTGAACCTGCTGTGAGGCCTTGGGGCTGGCTGTGATAGTCTGTTATGAGGAGCTGAAGGGAATCTACACTGTGTGCTGAGAAGGTGCTGGAACAGTGTGAAGGTTCTAGTTTTGTTACCTGCATGTATTCTCCATGATGAACAAGATGTAATAGTTTGAAGGGCATATAGCTCTGGATTTGTATTGTAACCGTTTTAGTTACTGAATAATACAGATGAGCTGAATGTTTTGGAGGTGGAGTTATTCACCTGAAAGGGTTTTCCCCACGTATATATGTGTGTTCATTATTGCTTTGTCTTTCATGGTTTGTTGTTTATGTTGAATCTATTATATGTCAAGCATTCACTTTCCTTAGTAGGATCAATGAGGGATACAACTGTGCCTGCTTCCGCTTTATAGTTTAGTTGGTTGTGTCTTTGTTGTGATTTTGAATTGAAATCACTAAGACACTGTTGTCTTAGATGCATATCTTGATGACAGAACCGATTCCTTATCCCCAACATAAATAACCAAATGCTCTTCCACTTATTAAGTGGTGAGCTACAAGAACTTATTAATGAAACATCTCATTCTACAACATATTAAAAATCCATAAATCAAAGGTTCTTATGTAAGCATAACATCATAAGTTTTAAATGTAAAAATGTTAGGAAGAGTTGAAATATGGTAAAGTTATTTCAATAACAAGGCATGAAAAGTTTCAAAGTTGGCCAGCTAAATCGATTAGGATAAATATTCCATTATCTTGGTCAATGGAATGATATAACTATTATCCTTATGTAAATTTTCTAATTCAACATAATTAATAGCCATGTAATCTTTCACATTGATGACATCAAGTAAAATTAGATGAATAAAGATATAACACGTACCCTTTTGAATCCTTCATGCAATAACCATTGTAATTTTGTTGGAGTATTTAATGGAGGATACTGGTAAGTTTTCTACCATCCCTTTGCAACTAAATCAAATCACCATTGGAATTTAATGCTCAAAAGGGAATGCTACAAATATACTAACATAATTTTTGAATAATATGTACATTGAGTAATAAATCTATATTGTGTTTTTTAGTCAATTTAATCATAATTAAATTCTATGAGGAATAGTCTAGATATGAGTTTTTATAGAAAATTAAATTTTGTTTTGAAAATATTTACCCTTTATAAAACTCAATTACCAATTAAAGATAATGATACATGCAATTTAAAGGGATATAGAACTTAAATTCATTTATCCACAATTTCTACCATTGCACCATGGAGTTTTAAAGAATTAATACCAGTTTCATTATATTTATAAGGTATTGAACACTCCCCCTTTTCCCTTCAATGAGCCTGAAGAGATCATGAATACATCATAAACAGACATTTCTAGCATAAAATATTCTATTATGATGATCAAAGGTGGTGAAATAATGAGTACCCTTATACAAAACATTTAATACAATATACTTGGCATTCTCATAACTTCCCTTATTCATATTTACAAGTAAATTAGACGAATATGAAAATAACTCATACCTTCACAATCCTTTGAGCAATAGTTTTTTTCTTGAAATTCACTGGGAATTTTCAACGAAAGAGAGTAATAAAATACTTTCATCCCTTTTTCTAATTAAACTAAATTCACCATTAGATTTTAGATCATGGAAGAAATAATACAATATTAATATTATTAAACATTTTCCTTGAATGAGTGGTAATTTTAATATTAGTCTATGCAAGTTATTAGAATCATTGATAAATTCTATAAACTAATTATCTAGATATGATATTATATCTTTTCAAATCTTGATTGGATTACAATTAATCTAAATGATAAATAATGTAATTAACGTTAGTCAGTTATGATCCCAGGTAGAATAACGTTTAAACATTTGGAATGAGAATGGAAATTTATAACTTACTACTTTTACAGAAAGATAATAATTACTCGTTCAAGACTACAGAAAAGCATTATTTTAATAAACATCTCATGCTTAAAAATTGAATTTTACCTAAATAAAAGGCCACGGATATAATCTTCGTTGTATCTTGAGATGAAAGGCACTGCGGAATGAACAATTAGTAAGGAGTCTTGTATAGGTAAATAAAGAATCAGAGAATTCCCTTCACTAAAACCAATGGAAACGAACTGTCGAGGGCAAAGACAGTGCCTAGAATAATTATAGACTATTCTTTCCTAGTACTCTAATGTTTCTAAGACACGCAGGATACAATGCATTCCTATCTGAGGATCGATGCAAAAATAGAGATCAACTACTAACCCTAACGTTGCTCATTAAAGATTCAAACAAAGCCAAGTAAACACAGTCTGAATGAAACCTTTAAAGTACCGAGAGATTTTGGACTTGAGATGATTCTAGTAATAAGCTGAGACCAATACGGTACTTTTGCAAGGTGACTCTATGGTAAAGACTGTAAAGAAAAGAAATGAAAATACACAAGGAATAATGTCTCATAGCTGGATATGAATGGTGTGGCTTCTAGATTTTTAAATCAGGGTAGGATTAAATTAATTCCTCTTGGAAGGAGTGAAAGATTCAAAGTGAATAGAAACTTTCAAGATCAAAATCCAGATCTCATCTAAGGTCTTATAATTCATAATTTAAGACAGAGACGACTTCATAGTTTTCAATCTGAGAGGTAATAAATATAAATGAAATGAGAATGGCCTGCCTACAGGTTCTCATGTGCTGAAAAAACACTTCCATTGGATGGGTTGAAAGGTCGAATAATATGAAACTAAATGGCATTTTAAAATGAAATCTTTCATAAGAAATATTACATAATGAATCCACGATTAGGAGAAAAAAACAATACAGAGATGATATTAGTCTATCATGGTAGTGAGAAAGCATAAGGATGCGGCCAAAGGGAATAGACAGATCAATAAAGCGATAGAATACAATTTAACAGATGAGATTTGAACAAACAGATTTCATGCGACTAAGCTGAGATACCTAGCTAATATAAATTGCATGTATGAACATAACGATGAAATAGTGATTAAGATTTTTCTTTCAAGAATAATTCTGTAATTCTAAGTTGTAGAAATTCAAACATATGAATCGACAAGGGAGGGTAGAAAATGCAATTGAGAGTACTTGTTTTAGTAACGTTCTTAGAATTCTACGTATCCCCCCCCTCCATTTCCTCCTTCCAGAGTCTCTCCCCCCAACTTTTCCTCTGATCCCTCCATATTTTTCCTTTTCCATTCAATTTACTAGATGCAAATCTTAACCTTTTTCCCATCAATTGCAAGGTGGTAGATAATTTATTCAACAAATGTTGTTGAAATGTTATTTCCTTAGAAATTCGTTTTGATCTTGTTGTTGTGGAGGCGACCAATCAAGCTAGGAATGGATCTTGAGTGTTATACTCCACAAAGAGAAGGTAGTGTCGAGTGCTACATAGATTCATGGCATTGAAGATGTAATGGGTATAAATGTAAGATCATTTTCGGTGTTGTAGTATAGCAGAAGAGTAATATAATATGAATTATGCTAGTACAATGCAAAAGTGATGCAAATGTAGAGAAAATTAGAGTGTGGAAGTGTTGGAAGTTTGGAAGTCTATCATTGTTGATGCAACTTGGCAACATGAGCATGAAGTGTACATACATCGATTGATTCAGTTGACCCAGTGTTGTCATTGATTTCAACATCGTGGGGAAGCATTTTTGGTGTCATTTGTATAGTACTGACTATACCGGAAAGTTGATCTATCAGGAATTTGGCTAAGTGTTCTCTATTGACAATGTTGTGGTTTAGTCTGTCGGTTTTTCGGTTTGCACTTCATCGCAAGAAAAGGTTTAACTCTCAGCTTTTAACCATATCATTATGATTGGCTTATACAAATATATTCAAGATATCAAGAAGTTTTGTGAAGCATACTGGAAAATATCAAAGACAGAGTTCAACTCTATATATCATTGTCATCTCTCTATTTAGTGTATCAATGTGGGAGATTTTGCATTTCCTTAAGAAGAATGTTTTGGTGTTGTGGTTCTAGAGTTAGTCTCACTGATGTCAACAAAATGTGAAATTGAAGGAAGATCAAATCTGGAAGTTGCATGTATTGGAAAGCATATGTATGATTATAATTTTTTGTGATTAGGTCCAATTCCTAACCGACCTAATACATCATATGTGTTGAGAATATTAAATATACATTGCGATTATTAGTTGGATCTATTTTAGATCCATGCCAACCTAAATTAAGTATTGCACGTTCACTTGGGTGTGAAAATGATTTTGAATCATGTGTAGTGCCAAGAAAAGCTATTTTGGATTGTTTTTGTTTACATCTAATTAGGTCGACCTAATTGATGTGTGAATATATTTGAGTATATATATGAGATATTTTGGAATTGAAGATAGATAGATGAGTGAGCATAAATGGAATATCAGGTATGAACGGTCTCAGATGATTCAAACATGTGAATTTAGTGGTAAGAGTTCAGAATTAGAGCAGAGTTGTTAAGCGACTACTAAGCAAAGTAGTACTTCATATTCAAAGCTTCAAAGGAACTTAAATACAACAAAAGGAAGGTGCACTTTGTATCAGTTCATACTTTAGCAGTGATCCATTTTGTATTGTATTTAACTCTGGCTGCAAGCCTTATAAGGATAGTGTGTCTTGGCAGTGAGCCCCTATAATATACTATATCCAAATATAATATATTGTGAGCCTATCCTCACCGTAGTTTTTCCCTTTTTGGGTTTTCCACATAAAAATCCTGGTGTTCATGTGTTTTGTGACTTTGTGGATGATTCATGATTTCATTCTTTATTTTAATTAATATGTTTTGGGTGATTGGATAAGTTGTGTTCAAAAGTTTAATAGTATGTTGATTGACCCCCCACTTTCAATACTTTGAATGTTCAACAATTGGTATCATATTTTGGTTCTTTCAAAAAATCCTAACAGCTTGAGGAAGATCTTGTAAATTTGAACACATGGCAGACAAGAAGTGCCCTATTCTTCTAGAATAAATTTATGTAAATGAATATGTAGAAGATAACTGCATATTTGACAAAGAAAAACTTAAGGCTGCTCTTGAAGATATTGACAAAGTTGAAACTAGGAACAAAATCTTGAAGGAAAGCCTAGGAGAAGCAAATGAGTGCATCAAAAAATTGAGAGAAAAAATCAAGAAGTTCAGATAAATACATAGGGAAGTCAATGTATTGTTGAAGCAAGCAAATGAAGAGATCACCAAACTAAAAGTATAAATGGAAGAAAAAGGAAGGATTAAGGAATGTCTGAATGCATTGGTGCAAAGCAAGATTGAAGAATTCTTTAGACTTGAATAAGAAGTGGTAAATCTTAGATATGATCTAGAAAAGGCAAGAATACATAAGGAGAAATTCAAAATAAGTACTACAATGCTTGATGAATTGATTGCAATACAAAAAACCCTGTAAGGACAAAGGTGGTTTGGGACTCGAAGAAGGATAAAGTTCAAAAGAAAAATAGACATATAACAAGGTTGACAATCAAAAGAAGATTCAAGGCAATAGGAGACAATTTAGAAATCAAAGAAGCAATGTTGGAATACCTTCTATCAGACAACCAAATGCTCAAAGGTACCCATCTTTCAATGGTATTTTTTTCATTTAATAAATATGGACATAAAGCAATAGAATGTAGGATCAAAATAAATCAAAGTGTTGGATTCTTCTCTTGAAAATGTTTTTCATGCAATAAATTTGGATATAGAAGTACTGAGTGCAAAAGTCAGATGTTGAATAGATATAATACTAGGAGAATGTTTCAATATTTCAATGGTTGCTATTATACATGCAATATATTTGGACATAAGGCTAACTAGTGTAGACCAAGGATGAATAAAAGTCAGAGAATTGTTGTGTGCTACTTTTGGAACAAACCTAGACATATTTCAAGAGTTTATAGAAGTAAAAATAGAACACAATCTAATCCAATAAAGAGGAATGAATCTGTGAGGAAAGTTGATCCTACTGAGGTTAAGAAGGAAATGGAAAAGATATGGAGAAAGAAAGAGGAGTCTAAGAATGAAGATGAATCAGGAACTTCAAATGCATTTGTACCTACCTTTGGTATAGATATTTCTTTTGAAAACTAAGCCCATGCTAAGGAATAGGGGGAGCAATAATAGAAAACTCTAATAGCCCCCTGAAATATAAGGTGTCAAGTCTTGGCATGAAGATATATCTTGGAAGAGGAATTTCTGATGCTATAGAAGAAAATTACAGAAGGAAATATTGTGATGTGGAAGTTTGCAGAGCTTCTATAAATTAACTATGGATACAAGGTTTCGAAGTTTGATGGATTTTTTTGAAGCATTTATTGATACGAGTCAAATCATGGAGTTAAAAATGTATTTGAGAAGACAAGTTCAGTTGATGCGAAGGAGATGTAAATTAAAGAACAGGAAGTGGATTTGAGGTGTCTCCTAGAAGAAAAACATCAAAACCCTAATCTTCACCGAAGAAAATTCAAGAGGTATTTTTCTTATTCTCTTTGAAATTTTCATTTTAAATGCTTGGAAGGGTCAAAGGAAGTAAATTTCTCAAAGAGACCAAAAGTTAAATTGAAGAGGCATTCTTGGAAAGTTCTGTCAGAAGACTCAGCGGATGCACTTTTTGGCACTCCCTTTGGTGTTTCACCTACTAATGATATTTGTGCATACATACATGGGAAAATGGAAGAAATGTCCTATATTGAATTAAGTGTTTTATGGATAAATAAATTGGAAGAAAATTATGATACCATAAAATTGGAATACGAAACCCTAATTGAAAAGAAATTGGATGTGTGGCAAAAGTTTCCATTATTTAATAAGAGGTACATTAGAATTGTATTGAGCAGGATTCATGACGAATCTCTCTAGATCCATGGTGCATACTCAATAACCAGGGAAGCAATAAGGGATATAACTAGTTTGTGGTCCTTCAAACTAGTTCCAAGGTAGAAGTCTATCAATGTCAAGGAATTAATTAAAAATATTGGAGCAACTCTCCAAGGAAAGTAACTCACCTTGAGCACATTTGGAAATCTAGATATCCAGTATGTTGCAATGCTTTTTGGACATAAAATCTACCTAACTAACGATAGCTATACAGTCTCTACTACTTTCTCTCACATTGCAATTAACATGATTGACAATGGTGTCGATTATGATCTTTGTGAGTTACTTTGACAACACTTGATGAAAATTTTGAAGGAAATAAAAAAGGAACAAAAATCATACATTCAAGTACGGTACTTTGATATTCTGTTTAATTTTCTACTTCATGAAGGAAATATCGATAGTTGGAAAAGTAGAATGGTCAAATATAGAATTGGTAGCACATTAGATAAGAAATCTTATGATGAATCTTGGTGGATCGGATGCTCAAGAGGATTCTCTTGCAACATTTTTCAGATAGTTTCAGATGAGAAAGAATCAAAGAATAAGAATACCCAAGAGCGTGGTGGAAAGGTACTCCGAAGACATCAATTTCCTTGTCTCTACTGATTTTTGCTACATGGAATAAATTGAGCCTAGACTTGTTTGGATTTCTGATTTGGATTTTGAAGTGACTAAGGAGGAAGTTTTTCATTATGCAGAAATGCTTCAAGGAAGCCCTAAGGACCCTAGAAGATTAGGCCTACATGACAAGTCTAAAACTGAAGCCTTCAGTAGCTCAAGGAAGAAAAGGAAAATTATTGTTATCCCTCTGGTTGAGATCAAGAAAGAGGTTACAAAACAAGAAGGAAGATTAGAAACTATTGTGACCCAACATGAGCATGAAATCCAAAGTACACAAGAATTGGATGAAACAATAAAAGTTTTACAAGAGGTAATCCCCAGTGCATGCATTAATACATCAGTGTCTACTATATAAAATCTTATAAGTATGGTTGATTCATTAAAAGCATACACCTTCAAACTAAAATAAAAAACTGGAAACAAGTCAAAAGCAAGAACTAGTGAGGATAATCTAGAAGATATCAAAAATAAATGTGCAGATGCACATTATAGAATCTTGAAGGGATTGAAGGATGTTCAAACTTATGAAGAAGAAGCACATGAATTAATATATTATTGTCTAAAGTTGTCTAAACACACACAAAGTGTTAAGAAAATGTGTCTCGACCTTGCAATTACATAAGGTATTGTTGATACACAAGGTTCTGTTCAACCAACGACAATGGGGGGGTGTGGGGGGATCATTATGTCTCATATCTGACAGGTGATATTTTATTAGCTTGACTTGCCCTAGAAGGCACCCTATTTTATGAGGGAATTATATTATAGTTGGGTATTGTGATGGGGTCTAAGAGTTTGATAGCGGTTGTGTTTCCTTTGGATCTCTGAGTGGTGATATTCTTGTGAGAAGATTTCTCTACAAGTATATTGTAATCTTTGTGATTTTTGAATAATATATTGGGTGGATTTTGGAGTGTGGGGTTTTTCTCCTGAAAGGGTTTTCCCCATGTAAATCATTGTGTTGTGGTATGCATAATATTTGTGTTTATTTTTGTTTAATTTTTTATAACTGTTAAAGATATGTAAAATTTTGCATTATTCTCCTCTCAAGGTTAGTGTAGGAATTTGTTCCGCTACATTAGCTTCCTTACACAAAGTATAAAAGATGAAATGATTCATATTGAAATTTGAATAGGCACTCAAGCAGATGTTTATGATTTAGCAAGTGACAGGAACAATCAGAAGTGGTCTTACACCATGCAACTATAGGAGAATTTCTTTCCTTTACAGAATCAAAGGACATAGACAATCAAGAAATATGTGGCACTAAGGGACTTAGTAAAGATAAGGAACATTCCTATATACAATGCCCTTGCCAGTGCTGATAAACTATAATAAAAAATAAACCTTAGCCCCAAGACTGTGGAAGAAGGAATAGAGTCTCTAACGAAGCTTGAACTACTATACATGACTCTTCTAGATGCAAAAAGCTCTTGGGAAGAAGGAAAATATACCTGGCAAGATACTCTAAAGAAACTCAAGGGATCTCCATCTTCAGGTTGATATGTCTTACCTTTATGATCAATTATCTCTTTTTCTTTTGAAGAAGATGCATACATATTGTGATAAGGGAAAATAACTAGAAATAAAGAAAGCATTAAAATGACAATAATCACAAATTTCCTAAATCATGCTAAGATCCCAAAATCGATAATGAAATGCAATGCAACAAAGGAATTCAATTAAATACAAACAATATCACCTAATTCCCTAGCTAGCTTGACTCATCTCCATTATTCTTCTCAACTTTGTTTTGAATTGCTTCAATGCCCTCAAATTGTGAGTGTGCAATATTAGCCTATAAGTATTTTGACAGAAAAACTTTGAAGATTTTGATTACCGAAAATAGAATTGAACTTAGGCTTCCTTTATAGAAGCTTCACAGATTTGACGGTCGAGATTGATTTGAATTCAAATGGTCCAGATCGAGTGTGAGGACCTGATTGCATAGTTAACTAAATTGATTGATTAGTTTGATTGAATAGTTAAGTTACTTGATTGATTCATTTCAAGAGGTGTAACTGAAAGAGTGTGTGAGTCAAAAGGAGGTGACAGATCAATTCGGTGAGTGAACTGAGAGAGAATGTTAGTCAGAAGGAGGTGACAGATCAATTCGGTGAGTGAACTGAGAGAGAGTATTAGTCAAAAGTGGCAAGAATAAATGCATGAGATGGTTACTTGAAAATGTAGGAGACATGTACTCAAATAGAAGAATTAATTATTAATTCCTTTCTTTTGTGGAGGAAGTGTGTGCACGTGATTAAATATTTGAATGAACTATTTAATTTATGGATGCACTTTAGGTGAGAGGATAGAATTATTAATTAAACAAATAATCATTTAATTAATTAAATGTGGGAGAATATGACTTAATTTGAATGACTTAATTAAATAAATTTAGGAAACTTATTTAATTAAATGTGGAAGAATATGATTTAATTTGAATGGATTAAATAAATTTATGAAACTTATTTAATTAAATGTGGAAGAATAATGAAATTAATTAAATGGTTAAAAATATTTAATTAATTAGAGGAATTATGATATTAAGTTATAATTAAATGAATAAAATCATTTAATCATTTTGTGGGTATCTTGAATTGATGATGAAAAATGCAGTTGCAGGCCTAAGCCATTTTTCAGTGTCTACAGTTTGCCCCTCTTTGACATAATTTCATTTTGGCATTTTTTTCAAAGAATAACATGCCCCAGTCATGCCCCAATATGAAATAGGTAAAGGTATGCCCCCTTGGGAAAATTGACAAATTTTTGATAAATTTAGAAAAATTTGGAAATTGTCCTGATTAGGTAATTGGATAGCCAGAAGTTCGATGGTGGTGAAAGAAATCAATTTCGGTGAGGTTTAGTACGTGAAATGATCATTGAAAGTGTCAAAATAGTGTGTCTACTACATTAGGGCTCAAAGAAAACCCTAAAAACCCCTAGGTATAAATAGAAATTGGGTAAAAGCAAATTCATTTTCACCCTTGAAGATTGAAAACTTATGATTTTTCTCTAGAGACACCTTGCAAAATGTATCATGTTCCGTACTTCGAGCATCATGGATATCGCATTAGGACCTTCTGACAACCAGCCGATGCAGGAGAGCCAATATGTACCCCAAATCCAACTTTTGAAATGTTAATCTTCATGCTTTTCTAGGCTTTTAAATTTTTATTTTCATGTGTCATTTGTTGTGGACCACAAATGCATTCATATGTGACGCATCTATCTACAATACGACACATTTGCGGAAACACATGGGGGGGTCATTTTTGTGTTTTTATAAATCAATGCATTTGCATGTTTGTGCACCGCATGTATTTTAGTAAGTCACAGATAATGGGGATAGTGACACATTTGATTTTCTGCTTCGTATTTGTATATATCATGTAACACATTTGCATTGTGAGATGCATCTGCTAAATAGTGTGATGCATGTGTTTTTCTATGATGCATTTTCTAAATAGTGTGACGCATTGGTATTATGCACCACATTTTAGAAATAAAACGACGCATCTGCCTATCAATTTTTTTGGGTTTATGAAGTATAAAATTTGCTTCATCTTTTGAATGATGCGCATTTATTAGCCTTATGTTTCTAATGCAAGATATTGTGTTGTGCATTGCAGGTTGTTTTAGATCCGATATACACTCGAGAGTCTAGACCAACTACTTACAGATTGTGGGACTAGTTGAACAATGCAAAGCAACATTTGATATGGCATCTTGGACTTCACCATGTGACATTTATGCCCAGCATCCGATAAAACCAAGGGATGTTCACTACACTCACTGAGTGATGGAATTTAGAGACTTCATCTTTCCATTTTCCCACAAGAGAGGTGACAGTTATATTGGAGGATGTGTATAGGATACTCAGATTACCGAGCAGTGGTGAGAGGGTCTAATATGATACGCAAAGTGGTTACAATGAGATTACCCGATACTATGTGTACGAGGATGTTAGACACCTTGGTATCAAGCATTACAAGATCAGATGGCATGTGCTTGTAGAGAGGTACGAGCAGATTGATTGTGTGTTGTGCACTCTCATTGTTGGGATTGTACTACCAGACTGTCGAGGGCATGCTTTCCCTGTGGGTTGGGGAGAGATGTTAGTGGGGATGTTGGAGAGACAGGTTTTTCATGAATGGGGCCCCTGTCTACTGGTGATGTTGTATTTCCATTTGCATGGCATAGCTTATAGGGAGGCACAATCGATGAGCTACGAGACCATTTTGTTGATGATCTGGGCGTAGGAGCACATCGATATTTTTCGTCCACTAGTCATTCATCAACAAGATGACTAATCACTATATGTATTTTATTATGCCAGATCCATTACATAGACACATGTTGGTGATACCATATATTGGAGGCATTCGATTGACACTCTTGTGCAGTTTATTTGGAGGCCATACATGGACTGTACGTAGTGGCGGGATGAGGATCGGCACTTACCTTTCTGTCGACAGCCACAATATCTAATTGGGAGGACCACGACTAGTGTACACATCATAGAGAGACACTTACTAGATAGAGTGCTCTAGCAGTTTGGTGAGATTCAGGATGAGTCATGCAATCGAGCTGAGTTCGCCAGATCCTCTAGGGAGGTTCCTCTATGGGGGAGCATGATTCTCATAGCGACAGAAGAGGCAGATATTGACACATTGTAGCCAGTGTAGTGGCCATGGAAGGGTGGGTCAATGGATGCTAGTACTGTAACAACCCCCATGTTAGTATCTTGGTGTTTTCCTTCCTTGATGGATTTCGATAACTATATATTTTGTACTACACTATTCGTCCTTAATTATTTTGTATGGACACCCGAGAGGTGTAATTATGTGACTATTTGTGACTGGATTACACGTTTACATGCTTATATGTTTATATGTTTATATGTGGTTGACATGATTATTGTTTATGTCGGATTTCATATTTACATGGTTAATTATTATGTTGGACTACATGCTCACATTTTATATATATATCATTTTTGTTTCTTATGTATAATCATGGATAGGAAAATGACAATATCATAACACTCGTAACCGAGAGGCTTATGATATCTTGATCATTTTTCCTTATGGTTGATGTTGCTTTAGATATATGACATATGATTTATGCACATGTACTTTAATGTTTGAATTGGATTGATGCAGATATTGAGTATCGACTCCGCCTAGATTCATAGGCCTGAGCATAATCTCATTCCCCGATGGTGGTTAACTAGAGGTAGTTAGAGGCCAAATGTTCCCCTATCTTAGCCCACTGCACCCTGTCAGGGCAATGTTTCCATTTTGTTGCCTTCCATCCAGTTACCTAACGGTAACGTCCGGAGCACCCTTCTGCCAAAGTATTTTGTCATGTATGTTTCGTTGAGATATTTGGTTTTTGTCCTTCTTTAATATTTTGTAATGGTTAAATCGATGGGAATTTAAATATTTTATTTAATGAATTATTGATTTTTTTGGGGGCAGCCTTATGCAATTCTAATTTTGCTTATTTAGCAACCTCTATTATTTGTTTCTTGGAGGGGGAGTTTTTATATAACAAATTTTATTCAATTTCTTATTTTCCATCCTTGCTTGGGTTTTGGAAAAATATAAAAAGAAAAATGAAGTTTGTTTTGGGGGATTCTTCTATTTTTATCTTTTGGGGGAGAAGGAAACTTGCTATTTTTGCATGGAGGAAAAAACCCATGGCTTGAGTAGCTGTGTTTTGGGAAGATTGGGAGGGTTCTTTGTGAAGAAATTCATGGGTGGTGAATTTTCGAAATCAGCTCGCCAACTTCTTCATGTTGTCTAGATTTGAAGCTTTGTTGTGGCTCCTTCTTTCAGCATTCCACCAATTTTGTTTTGGAGCTTATTGAGGTATTCTTCTTTTGTTTTTCAATCTTTTATGGCTGGAAATTTGGGTACTCTCTCTCTTGCCTTTTGTATGCTGGTATTTGCTGAGTTGAATTGTTTCAATTTACAAAACTTGGAGGAACTCTTCCATTTTCGTTTTGTATGGTTTGGGGTTGAATGATGGTTGTTTTAGATTTTGTGTTCGTTGTTCTTTATCATCTTGTTGTAAATGAATTTTAAGAGTGGATTGCATGTAGAACCGCCAAGATCTCAACTGGGTCTTTGGTAGATTTTTAATCAGAGCATTTTTATTTTTCCATATTTTTCTTGCCATCCATTTAGACATTTTTTATTGTTGTTCATGAACCACCTTATAAAAATGTGATTTGAAGGTGGATTCTAACTCCATATTTTGATCTGGGCACTTTGAATTTTTATGAAATTTCGATGCCTCTTTTTCATGTTAAATTTTTGCTGCTAATTGAGTCTTTTTACGACAACTCTATCTTGGCTGTTTTAAATGGTTTCTTTGACAGAAAATTGTGACTTCTTGTTTTATTTCATGTTAATCAGACTACTCATTTGGTTAAACAGGATGAGCCTAGGTCTAGGTAAAAGAGTGGTTATATGGAGTGGCTCTCTACAGGCCTGGGGCCCGCAAGTGGCTGCCAGGGGAACTAGTAGTAGAGTCGAGTAAACAAGTGATAACTAAATAAAATAATGGGGGTAAAGCACTAATAAGATAATGAGTCCTTGTGGATGGCCTTGAGCGCTTGTAAAGGCTAAGGATGCACTTGAGAAGGCCCATCCGTCTGCGGGGCATTGAGTTATCCACCTATGAGATGTGGATTCAAGCATGATTGAGTTTCCTCATCCCTACAAGAGGAGTGCTTTATTCCATGTGGTTACATCCCTTCGTGCACGCATGATGACACTCCATCTAATTTCACTCTAGTACCTAGATCCGTAGTAGTTATGACTAGTACCCGTCATGTCATCAGTTAAACATCTATATGTTGTGATATTCGGTTGTATTTTCTCTCTCACTGATGTGAGTTTTGTGCTTGGTATACCCTTCCCTTGATTTCGTTTGCTTGGGCCTTGTGACTATCTCCGAGCATGGAGGGGTGGACTCTTTTAAGCCACATGGTTGGGAGGCGTTGCCACCGCCATTGGGGATTGACGTATAGGTCTGAAGTACTGGTTGGAATTGATCATTCTCTCTCTCTCTCTCTTGTAATTGTTTGTCACATATACTCATGTACATGTCTTATGTATATTTATCTTAATAGATTTTGTATCTTTCCTTGGAAATGTAATTGTAATAATACTCGTTCATTTATGCACAATGTACTCTCATGAGACAGAAAGTAATCATAAGTTTAATGAGAAGATATGTGATGTTTGTTTTGGTTTACGGGCTTTGATGTTGGTATTGGGCACGAATATTCTTTAACCATCTCTAAGTTCTTTTATTTCATTAAATATCATGTTTAAGTTAGAATCCTTTGTTGTGTGATTATCCTTTTTGCAATCTGCCCAGGTTCTAAAGCATCAACTCTCTTTGTTTGTTGTCTAGTGGGTAGAAACAAGCTCTGGCGCAGGGAGCTTCGAAACTACAAGTTTCATAGTATCGGCACAGGAAGCTACAGAACTGTAAGTTCCGGAGCACCAGCACTCTCTGTTTACTATCCAGTGGGCAGAAATAGGCTTGAGCGTAGGGAGCTCCAAAACTGCAAGTTTTGTAGTATCGGCGCAGGGGGCTCCGGAACTGCAAGTTCCAAAGCACCAATGCCCTTTGTTTGTTGTCTTATGAACAGAAACAAGTTCCAGAGCAGGGAGCTCCAGAACTGGAGGTTTCAGAGCACCAACACCCACTGTTTGCTGACTTGAGGGCAACATTAGGTTCTGGAGTAGTGAGCTCTGAAACAACAGGGTTTCGGAGTAGAAAGTTCCAATGTACCTTTGGTCATTCTTGGCCATGTTTGCTTGTTAGTGTAACAATTTAGAATCTAATTTATGTGTTGTTATTCCTTTTGTTTAAAAAAAAAAAATTATCTTGTCCCTTTTGGCTCTTAACTCCCGGGGGTTCGTAGTGGGATGTTACAAGTACGACAGCAACCTATGATACTTGGTGAGCACAGCATGGACCTATACCCTATATAGATCCTAATCAGCTAGCGCCTGTAGAGTGTCGAGGTACAGGCCCATGGGGTCCGTGTGGTGGTAGAGGGGGTGGTCACTATGGTCGAGGTGGAGGGGATGAAGGGAGAGGAGGAGGAGGTGGTGGTGGGAGGAGTGGTTGATGAGGTCAACAAGGTGGCAGAGGATAGGGTAGAGCATTGTCACCCATTTGTGAGGTTGAGAGGGAGGGAGAGGAGGAGGTTGTTGGGATGCCTTGGAGTTATTATGGGTCGGATACTAGGAAGTGCAAGACCTTCCCAAGGAGGAGATGGGAGAGAAGGAGAGAGAGCTTTGAGACCGTATTGTAGAGGAGTGGGATGTGGATGAGGGGGAGAGACCTGTGCGAGAGGAGGAGGGTCCCATAGATCAGCAGTTGGTCGATTTGAGGGCCAAGATAGCATCTCTAGAGGAGTAGATGAGGTTTGTGTCTGAAGAGAGAGACAATATGTGGCTGGAGAGGGATAGTTCCTATCGAGAGAGAGAGATCAGGTTGTGGCATAGAGCCAGGAGATAGACCAGATATTTTTAAAGTTCTCCGCTCTTTGCAGTGGACCAGCTCCAAATATTGCTTGGGAGTTGGTTAGAGCTAGCGAGCGAGAGTGATACTACAAGGATTTATACAAGGCCGAGGTACCTCCTGAGAGACGGGCTCCTAGTTCTTCCCAAGTGCTCAGCAACAGATCCCGTTGTTGGTTCTCAATAATGTAGGTTTTAACCATGAGAGGTTGTCAAGCTCTCACAACATTTTTGGCCAACGTACAAGGCCAATTGATGCAATTGTACCTTATGCTCTTTAGGCTCTGCTAAACCTAGGTAGGTGCACCTATGTGAATGATGCAGATTTTAAATATATTTTCCTGCTTGAGCAATCTATCCACAATGGAAAATGGAAGTGGATAGATAAAATCACTACACCTACTCCTACTACACAAAAGAAAGGATTTGAATGAGTTGTTTTTTATGAATTTTACTCTCTGGGTTGTGACAGATTAGTGCCTTCTATCCACATGGGCAATGGAGTCAAAAATCAAGAATTATATGTGTTTCCCTCTCTGTCTTAAGTCAAGTTGCTAGGCACTTTGAAAAATGAAGTTCTAATGACTGGCATATAACTTCATTAATTTACGACTTGCATAAATAGTGATGGAATGTTTTCTTACCAAGTTCTTCTTCGAAAATCCAAAAGAAATCTTAAAACCACTATGACTTATTAAAATAATTTAATTTTGACTTGCAGACATCAGTTAACTAAATCACACAAAGTAAAAAATTACACTCTAATAAATCAGGAATATGCTTAATACATTGATTTAAATGATCTAAAGACTTCAAGTTGGAGACAACCAAATAAGAAATATAAATTATTGTATCATAACAACTAAACACAGCAAGGGTTTCACCAATTCAAAATAATTTATCCATTGCTCTGCTTCAAAAAAGATCTGTACATTATTTGCATTCCTAGTTCTACTATTTTCTGAAAAAATCTTCTATTCTAACTACTGATGCCCTCCTTAACTGATTTTTTAAAATATTTATACAATTAATCCCAAGATTCATGACTCTTCACTTTCATTTCATTTAAATTATTGTTGTGAAGTCTTCTTTTATCCTCATGCTTTATTGCAGTTTCATTGTCTACTCCTAGCGGTCCCTTAGTAGCATTTCATGTTACACCACAGTCTACCGTTTTACTGCGGGCTCTGCCTCTCTCCCTGGCAGTACCGCAGTGTCCAACAGTGATTGTCATCTTCTACCACCTTACCATGGTCTTTGTTTTGACAGTCCATGATATGACGGTGACTACTCCTTGTCACTATCTCCATGCCCACTACGCTACCGTGGTCTCCACTTTGATTGTATGCAGTATCACAGTGACTATCACTAACTGTCGCCTCACCACCTATCTCCTTCCACCGCGCCACCATGGTCTCCACTTTGACTATCCGCAATATCGCAGTGGCCTTTCATTGACCATCAAGATCCCTATCCACCACACCTTAACCATCACCTCGCTGCTTATGGCCCGACCACTATGTTACCGTGGGTTCCTCTCTGATTGCCAGCCTCCATCATTTCGTTGCTTACCGCGCAACCGCGGTCTTCTCTCTGACTGTCCACGGTGTGGCAATAATGGTTACATGACTATCGCTAATTGTGCTACTGCGAGCCACTTTGCAAAAGGCCACGGTAAAGCGGTAAACGATATCAGCCAAGAAGGATGGATGATAAGGCAGCAGTATAAGATATTTTAGGCATTATGAAAGGCGGTAAAATGATTTTTCATGAAACAGATAGTGAAATATATGGGTTCAAATAGGTAAAGACCTTAGGATTTTCATGGAAAATTATGGTGGTTTTCTAGGACCTCACAAGCTAGGATCTTATGATAGGCCACCATCCGAACAATGATCTTTAGCCTCACCCTATCAGTCACCTCCTCATTCTCCTCATCAAAGTAGTGAGCGTGCAGTATAGGGACATATTCTTATATTGTAGATAGTGTATTATGATTATAGAGCCTATGAGCTCAATTTTTCTAATATACATCTTGGATATTATACTGTGACACATTTTGATATATATATGCAATGCATTTTTTATGGTGATTTATATGATGTATATATTTATGTGATGTACAGATGATTCATTTATGATTCATGCTTATTTGATGATGATGTATTATGTTAATTTATGATATAATGAATGCATGTGAGTTATGATATATAGTCATTGTATGCATTGTGTTATCTATAATTATATCATGTTATGCAAATGTATATGATAATGTTTTGATGTTTTTATTTCCTTATGAAAAATGGATGTAAGATGTATGCCGCTCAAATGTTGTAATGAATGTAGGTGATTTTTGTGTGTCATAGTACACCATCTTGATGTGATGGAAGAACAAATGTTAGCTTGAAGATGATTTATATTAGCATGAAATAAAGATATGTCATCACTTTTTTGTCATTATACTAAGTATTTTCATTTTTATCATCATTGGGTGATTTATTGCAACAAACAAGAAACACCATGATATGAGGTAGACCAATGGTGTGCAATGTTGTGCTTTTTCTAAAACAAACAGTCGTAGACAAGGATTGTCATGACTCATACTTAGGAACCCAATTGTTCCCAATCTTTTTGTCGAGACAAACCACAAACAACAATCCAACGAAAATGTGTCATGAAATTTCATTGCTCCTCTAAATCATGTTGCCAAGACATCCTTGAGGTGGCTAGTGACATGATAACTTTGAAAATATAAGATAATCATCATGATACATCGTTGCTCCTCTAAATCCTATTGTCAGGACATCCTTGAGGTGGCTAGTAACATGACAATTTGAAAATATAAGACAATCATCATGATATGCCATTTCTCCTCTAAATCCTATTGCTAGGACATCCTTGAGGTGGCTAGTAACATGAAAATTTGAAAAAGATAAGACAAACAGTCAAAAAGCAAGATATGTTCATCTAACATTGTCACTCCTCTAAATCCGTCATAGGACATTTTTGAGGTGGCTAGGTACATGGCCATATCAAATCATTGAAAAATAAATGAAAAATGCTTGTCAAGACATGTGTGTCAGATATTTGTTTGTTTTCCAAGGTTGACTTGGTGATGACAGAGTTGATGGGTCATTCTTTAGGAAGGAATCATCTGAAATATTGAGTTTGATTATTGCCAGGGTCAGGATTCAGGAAGGACACGTCCTGAATAGATGAAATGACAAGGTATGAAGTCAAGAAGGACACATCTTGAAGACTCATAGTTGACATGAAAGAGTTTGAAGTCAAGAAGGACACATCTTGAAGACTCATAGGTGATTGATTTGATAGATTTGATGTTGATTTAGGAAAGACATATCTAATTAAATTTGTTGACAAAAAAGAGTCTGGCATCAAGAAGGACACATCTTGAAGACCCACAGTTAATAGGAAAGAGTTTGATGTCAAGGACACATCTTGAAGACTCTTTAGTGAATGATTTGATAGATTTTATGTTGATTTAGGAAAGACATATCCTGAATAAATTGATTAACATAAAATATTTTGACATCAAGGACACATCTTGAAGACCCGTAGTTGATAGGAAAGAGTGTGGCATTAAGAAGGACACATCTTGAAGACTCTTTATTGATAGATTTGATGTTGATTCAGGAAAGAAATATCTTGAATAAATTGATTAACAGAAAAGAGTCTGATGTCAAGAAGGACACATCTTGAAGACCTATAGTTGATAGGAAAGAGTGTGACATCAAGAAGGACACATCTTGAAGACTCTTTATTGATTGATTTGATAGATTTGATGTTGATTCAAGAAAGACATGTCCTGAATAAATTGTGTGACAGAAGAGAGTTTGGCATCAAGAAGGAAACATCTTGAAGACTCCTAAATAAATGAATTGGTAGACTTGTTGTTGATTTAGATTGGTTTGATTGTGCATCGTTTGTGACCTTATGTTTGAGTCGTTCATTGTATGACCAATTTTTTTGAGATGTTTAGCAAATATTTTCATGTTTTCCAAGATTTTGACCAAGAACCTAACCTAAGGACCTATCCTAGGGACCTTAGGGGCTGATCAAAGATTAGAATTTCCTACGTTATACATGCAGAGACCTCGTAGTTCGACATGACTTTGACCAAAAGGACTAACTAAAAAAGATTTGTTTTATTTGAAGATATTTGACGTGTGTGATAGTGAATGTGACAAACCCTAAAGGAGTGACCTAGTGCAGCCTCGAGGGATCATCGATTGATGCCCTTGCCTATGTTATACATGTAGAGACCTCATAGTTTGACACAACCTTACTTTTCTTTATTTTAAAAGAGTAAGTCATGATTTTATTGTGTTTTATTTGACAAACCTAGAAGAAACTGACCTAATGCCTCAGGGGCACATCGATAGATGGCCTTGCCTACATCCAGTTGTAGAGGCAACATAGTTCTACACAATGAAAAATATTGACACAATAGACATTGACTTTGTTTTTGTAGTTTTCTGATTATTTTGATGTTTTTGGGTTTTTTTTTTGACACATTTTCTGAATGTTTCGCATTTTTGACATGTTTTCTAAATGTTTTTGTGTTTTCCAAGTGTGTTAGGTCCTGAATATCTAGAGGCTAACTCCACCAAGAATGGGTGTAAGGTATTTTCCCCCAATCAGGTACTATGTGGGATTGGATGGTAAGATAGATTTTGTGCGGTATGCTGTGAGCTTCAACCAATCTCAAGCCATAGGACTAGAAACTACTCTTATTGTGGGTGTTGCAGAATGAAGGAGGGACAATTATATTAATATGGGTGAAGGTGAAAAAACCATGTGAAGTGATAATAGACAACGAAGTGAATATTGTCTACACATGGTTTTTGTTTGCCAGGTTTTCACTACGATACTTATCCAAAGCGCCATCAAGATGGTTTTCGTTGTTGGATGGATTATTTCTCTTTACCATTTTTTTTTTTTTAATTTTGTGGTTTTGATTGAGCTCTATGAAGGTAAGTGTAAAACTTGCATAGGTGCAAGTTGTTTATAGGCTCAGATAATGGTTCTCCCTCTGGATTAGACAATTGATATGTGTTAGAACTGAAGGAAGTTGTGATGACATAAGGGCCTATCCAGTTAGGCTCAAACTTACCAAGTTTATCTCATTTTTCCTGGTTTTTAGGATTCTGCATTAGTACCAGGTCACCGATGTTGAAATGTCTGACCATGACCCTCTTGTTGTAACTTCTGCAAAGATGGTTCTGATATGCTTGTAAGTGGGTCAGTGCTTTCTATCTTCACTCATCCAGTAATTCTAGCTCATGTAGCCTATATATCCTATAGTCTTCATCATTGATTAACCCTTGCATGGAAACTCAGAGAGAGGGGATTTCAAGCTCAATGGGGAGAATAGCCTCTAAACCAAAGACTTGGTAAAATGGGGTGGCTCTAGTGGGAGTACGAATTCTAGTTCGATATTCCCATAAGGTAGGGTTTAGCTCGGTGTGTCAGTCATGGCCAACGTCATTGATGATTTTATTAAGGATTTTAATGATGGTTTTATTAGATGCCTCAGCTTGGTCATTGCCCTGCAGGTAGTAGGGAGTGGAAAAATGGTGTTGGATGTGGAATTGTTCACAAAGTTCATGAACGTATTTTTCTTTGAAGGGACGACCATTATCCATGATTATGGATTGTGGAATACCATATCAGAAAATAATGTAATTAAGAATAAACTTTGTGATTTGGTTGCCAGTGATGTAGGTAAGGGGAATGGCCTCTACCCATTTGGTAAAGTATTCAGTGGTGGTTATAATGAATTTATGGCCATTTGAGGAAGTGGGATGAATTTTTCCCATGAGGTCAAGTCCGCATTGAGAAAAAGGCCAAGGCAAAGTGATGGGCCTTAGTTCATGTACTAGAGCATGAATGAGATCACCATGAACCTGACATGCTCTGCATATTTTGAAAAATCAGCATGCCTCGTGTTCCATAGTCGGTCAATAGTATCCCAACCGCATAATCTTTATAGCTAAAGTAGTACCACTGGAGTGGGCACCACAAATTTCTTCATGCACTTCGCATAAAGTTTTTTGTGCTTCTATATTATTGAGACATCAGAGTATGTCATTGTCAAAGGTTCATCGGTACAAGGTATCCTCGATGATGGCATAACGAGAGGATTTTCAAATAAAATTATTACATTGGTTACTAGATAAGCTATCAAGAAAAATATGGGAATGAAGGTAATTATACGTGTCTAGGTACCAAGGTGACTCAAGACCAACAATTTCATAAACCATTAATGATTCTAGGATGTCGAAAGTTGGGACCAATAACTGTTCCACGAAGAACTCATATTGTGACATGTTGTTAGGTATGTCCAAGAGTGACCCAATGGTTGCCATGGCATTTGCTGCTTTGTTTTGTATGTGGGGTATCTGATGAAAGGTGATGTTGACAAAGTAAAGCTTGAAGCTATCAACCATTTTCTTATAGGGATTCAATTTCTGATCCTTTGTGTCATAGTCATCATTGACTTGATTGATGACTAACTATGAATCTTTGAAGACCTATATACTTTTGGTCTTCCACTTGACCACCATATGCAATCCCGTTAATAGGGCCTCATATTATACAATATTATTTGTACAAGGGAATTATATTCTAAATGATTTAGGTATCGTGTCACCTTGTGAGGTGATGAATAGTACCCTAGCACCTGATCCATGATTGGTATAGGAGCCATCGAAGTACATCTTCCATACATTACTTGTATCAACAATGAAGAGTGACTCATCTGGAAAATCAGCAATGAGGGGATGTTATGCTTGTGTTGGAACATCTACGAATTGGTCTTCTATTACCTATCCTTTGATTTCCTTGTGCTCGACATAGTGGATGTCGTACTCACTAAGGACCATGACCCATTTTGCTAACCACCCTGTTAACACTGCTCTACTAAGAAGATACTTGAGTGGATCAAGTTTTTCTATCAGATTTGTTTGATGGTTCAACATGTAATGCCTTAACTTTTGTGTTATAAAGACTACTTCAAGGTAGGCCCATTCAATAGGAGTGTAGTTGAGTTCATACCCCACCAAGGTCCTCCTAATATAGTAGATTGCTCTTTCCTTTTCCTCGTGATCATTTTGAGCAAGTAGTGCCCCCAATGCTATTTTGGTTGTAGATACATATAATATGAGGGGCTTCCCATATATTGGTGGCATCAACATGGGAAATGTTAGGAGATACTCTTTTATTTGTTCAAAGGCTTCTTGGCATTTTTTGTCCATATGAAACAGATTCCTTTACATAACAGGTACTAAAAATGATGGAATTTGTCGGCGAGTTGAGCAATGAATCTCCTAATAGATTGTAGTCTCCCTTGTAATGTCCTTAATTGATTGTTTTTCTTGGGTGGAGGCATGTTGATGATGGCTTTCACCTTGTCAAGATCCACTTCTATGCCTTGATGTGAGATGATGTATCCCAATAATATTTTAGACTTTACCCCAAAGACACACTTCTTTGGGTTGAGACAGACCTTGTATTCTTCAATTCATTGAAAGACTTTGTCTAAATCCTTTAGATGATCAGATCTAGTTAAAGACTTTACCAAGAGATCATTAACATAATCCTCCATTAGGGTATGCATTAGGTCATGAAATATTGTAGTCATTTCCCGTTGGTATGTAGCTCCTACATTTTTCAACCCAAAGGGCATGACATTCTACCAATAGGTACCCCAGGGACAAGTGAAATTTGTTTTACATTGGTCTTATGGAGCAATACGAATTTGATTATAGCTAGAGAAGCCATCCATAAGCGAGAACATCTTGTATCCTATTGTGAGATCCATGATCATGTCGATGTTGGGGAGAGGAAAGTCATCCTCAGGGCACGCCTTGTTTAAATCTCTAAAGTCAATACATATGCAGGTTTTCCCATTTGGTTTTGTGATAGGTACCAAATTGGAGATACAGTCTGCATAATCAATAGACCTAATGAAGCGAGCATCTAAGAGTTTCTTTAGTTCTATCTTGATCAACAAGGTGATTTGTGGATGCATTTTATGGAGTTTTTTCTTTACTCGTTTAGCATCCGGATTCAATGGCAAGTGATTTAAGACTAGCTCAGGGTCCAACCCAGGCATGTCAGTGTATGACCAAGAAAAATTACCCTTGCGCTGTGTGAAAAATTCTTGGAACTTGGGTTTTTCTTCTTCTATCAAGGAAGCTGCTAGTAACACTATCTTAGGATCTTCAAGTGTGCCAATGTTGACCTCTTGTGTATCTTCAATTAGCATTAGTGATCACTCTTGTGTGATGGGGAGAAATTTCAACCCTCCATCCTTAGGTACCTTAGGGAGGTTTTCACCTTTGAATACATCCTTTGTTTTTAATTTTTCATGATCAGAGGGCACCTCACTATTTTCACCCAAAGACCTTTTTTTTTCTCTTTATTATTATTTTTGCGACTAGAGGGTGATGGAGTCTCCCCAAAGTATGCTACCACATCGAGTTCTATAGTGAAACTAGCTTTATGGTCTCCTTGTAGCATTCCTTCTCTCAGTACCATGAACTCAGCAATAGCTTCATCGTTCTCAAAGGTATCCAAAACAATAGGACCTTGTTGGTCCCAGTCAACTAGTTGTGGGTAGACTAGGGAAATTCCATCATTATTATTTGAAAATTATGGGGAAGCAGCTGATAAGGTAAGGATTGAGATATTTTCTCATATGTTGACGTTCATATAGTTGGCTACCTTAGGGCTAGGGTTGTTTGGATCAGTGAAAATGTTATCCAATTCGTAAGTGCTAGAGGCATAGGATTCCCATTCCTAGTTGTTAGAATCATTGTCATCACAAAAATCATTGTTGGAATCCTTCAATGTCTCAATACATTCAGAAGCACATACTTCCTTATTTGAAGGAAATTTGGTTTTAGTGGTACCAATCTTCAGTGGTGTCCACCCTAACCTGAGATTCTTCCCCCATTTAGTAGGTATGTAGGGTTCTCTTCTTCCATTTTTGTTTATGCCTAACCCACTAGTTCCATCATAACATTTTGCTTGGATCATTGGAAACCCTTTACCGTATTGTTGTATTGGAAGTGGTGTCACCTCTGCGTTATAGATCTAGTTAGATACATCTTCAATATATTCCTTACCAAGGTCTCCCCATTTTATGAAAGTATTTTTAGGAGGTACATGAATCAAGACCTTAGGTTTGATGTTGTAACATGGATTTCCATATGTCTTTGGTGATTTGGGCATTGTGGTAATGCAAAAGGCAGTGTTCATGTTGTATTCTCTGCATCCTTTCCTTTGGATCTGGATCCCGGGGTCTAAGGATTTGATAGTGGAAGCAAAGGATGTGGAGGTAGATGGCTGAGTGGAATTAGATGTCATGTGGAGTGTTGAGGAGTCAATGTATTTGTTCGAATTTGGCATCAAGGCTTCACGATTAAGTGGTCACACCTAACATTCAGAGACTCCTCGTAGGTTAATGCAATACTAAAAGGGATCAAGATCACCTAGCATTGTAATATCAGTGTCATTGTAGGGAAACTTTAGGAATTGATGATACATGGAGGGAACAACCTTCATGGCATGAATCCATGGTCGACTAAGGAGAAGATTATAAGGGATTTCCAGATCCAATACTTGGAAATTCGTATCCAACATTATGGGTTCCACTCAGAATGGAAGTGTTATTATACCTTTGGAGGATCGTTCATTATAATCATAACCTTTTATAACTATGATCTTTGTCTTATACACACATGCTTTAGAGAAACCTAGTGCCTTAACCAATTTTAGGTAACAAGCATTCAATCCCTCTCCACCATCTATCAGGACTCGTTTAATCATATTTTGATGGATGAAGGCTTCAATGTGTATTGAGTCATTATGGTTCATCTTTTGGGTTGAGTAGTCTTTTTCAAAGAAGGTAACATGGTGAGAGCTCATCAGGAATCAAACCATGGCTTGAAATCAATTAGCGTCAAGGTTTTTTGGGACAGCGGTCTCTTTCAGCATCCTATCTAGGATGACCCTATTCTCAGGTGATGTGTGTAGCAGCTCTAGTATGGATATTTGTGCTGGGGTATTTCCTAGTTGATCCAACAAGTTAAAATGGCCTTTAGCCTTGGACTATGTGGGAGGAAAAGGGCCAGGTACTGTTATCTTGGTTCTGTCAGCATTTACAACACACTTTGGGGTCTTCTTAATGATAATGGTGTTGATATGTTCATCTACAACTCAAAGATGGAGGATTTTGGAGTAATTATAGACAGTAGTCATATAGTTAGTTGAGTTATTATTATTAGTACCTAAACCAGAGGCTTTCCTTGAACCATGGTCTTGTAGAGGATTCTTGTAGATCATGTGATCTTTATTAGAAGTGGGTTGATGTTGTCCCTCTACCTCGATTACTTTGTCTTCGATAAGGTCCTGAATAATATTTTTCAGTTGTCTACAAGCAGATGTTTTATGTCCTTTACCTTGGTGGTATACACAAAAGGCATTATCATCCCACCAAGAGGGTTTAAATTCAGACACATAAGGCGTAGGTTCCCATATTTTTATGACACCTAATTGAACACATTTCTTCAGTATGGACTCAATGGGTTCTCCGAGGGGAATGTATTCACGTTTAATGCATTTCCTAGGCTGTCTCTACTATCCTAGTCCTTGATTATTTTGGATGACATTGGTCGTTGGTGTAGGGGTTTGGGGTGTAGTCATTGGTACTCTAGGTCCTCTCAGAGTGACAACAAGACCAGTTTTGTTTATAGCTCTAGTATCCACAACCTCGTCATTTGTGACATTTTTTTTTCAAGACCAGTATTCTTTTGTCATTGAACATGTTTTGGTTGTTTGTATTCTTAGAGAACTTAAGGGCACCCTTAACAACAAGTTATTTCTCAATCATTGTTCCTTTTTCAACTAGATCTACAAAGTGGGCACAACAATGAACTTGCAAGGGATCCTTTAAAGCACCTAGGAGGTTTTCAACAAACATGTCCACCTTTTTTTTCTCAGGGATCTCTATCTAGCATCGGCTCACCAAGTTTCTCCATCGCTAAAATTATTTCATACAGGACTCTCCCTCTTCTTGTTTCGAGGTACACAAAGTGGCTAATGTGATATCATTTTCGATGTTAAAGGCATAGTTGTCTACAAATTTATTGGCTAACTCGGACCATGTTTGTATGTCTCTTAGTAATCATGAAAACCACTCAAGTGTGGGACCCATAAGAGTTCTGGGGAATAACCTCATCGAGTATGTATGCTCCAATGCAATGTCAATGCAAGTCTTGCTGAATTCTCTAATGTGCTCTATTAGGTTGCCTGTCCCTTTGTACTTTGGAAAGTTCAGGATTGTGTATCCTTTTGGAAAAGGAGGCATGTAGATAGTCCTATCAAAGGGATACAGATGCAGGTCCTGCATGTTGCATTTTTTATTTGTTGTTACTTGCATGTTCTCAATTTGTTTCTGTAAAGCAAATATTTGTGTAGTTAGAGCATCCACCTATGGATTTGGTACATGTCATTCATATTTTTGGGTCCCACATTTTATGTAGATACTTCATAGGTGTATTGAACTGGTTGTTGTTGTACTTGGCATATATGTATAGTATATGTGGGGTTCATGTCGGGTTGTGCTTCTATGTTCTGACTTGCGATTTGTTAAGGGATACCTTGTTGTGATGTGTTTGACACAAAGGTATTTGATTTAAATCCTAGTTGTGTTGGATTCACCTGAGGCGAAGCATGTGTACCCTATTGTCCTTTTGTAACACTTTTTTTGGGGATAGCATGACTATATGTGCTACCCTTGACGTCAACCATGGGTGTGGGTCCTAAACCTAAGAATCTTATCCTCTTACATCCAGTAGGATTGTTTGAGGAGGTATTCATTGTGTTTGTTGAGGTCCCAAATGGGTTAACACCCGTCGATTGTGTTACAGAGGTTGATGTTGATTGGGTCATAGCCTATGTCATCAACTGTGGAAAAAATGATGCTATAGGTGGAGTTGTAGAAGGAATCCCAAAAGTGTGAGTAGTGTGAATCATTGAACCGCTCTGTGTAGCTCCTCTAAAAGGTATATTGAGGTTTACCTGAGGTGTAACATTCTATGGAATATGTGTTGTAGGTCCCTAGTTTTGATTTGATACATTTCTAGGTGAAGGCACCGCTTGTAGAATTTTTATGTCAAATCCAGGTGGTAATTTAACCCCATCCTCTAGGAGTTTGGCTAAAAATATCTTAGGGTCAAGCATGATAAGATCATCGACAAACTTAGCCACCTTAGGATCCTGGGCTTCTGCCTCAAGTTCCTCAACACTAATACAACCTTGGTCATCTCTCATGAAGAAACTTTCAAATGGGTTACCATATGGGTTACATTCAAAGGTTGTTGTGATGTTGATCCAATGTGTGTGGTATTGGTATTCACTTGAGGAGGTGTAGGAATGAGGTTCACTTTTCTAGTGGGATTGTAAAGGTCGTCACGTTGTCTTGAAGGGTCCATTTCTAATGGTCTCTTTTGTAATCTGGTTTGGACCATAAGATAGGACTTGCTCAAAGGTGGATGACTCATAAATGTAAAAACTGTAGGGTATGCAACTACCTAAGTTGGTTCTTTGTTTTTGTATGTTTTTGGAATATAAGTTATGACCTAAGATAACGTCTAAAATGAAAATATCTAGGATGTGAAAGTTAAGTTATGTTTTTGGTCTCTTTTTGTGGCATAAATTATGACATGCAATAACTAAGGTATAATGAAAACTATATGTCAACAACTTTGGATTGTTGGAAGTGGATTCACTTTGAGAGGGGGGGTGAATCAGAGAAATAATTTTAACTTTCGACTTTGAAAGCACAATGAAACTTTTACTAATTTTAACCCAATGTGACAGATTTATTTATGCAAATGAACATTAACACTTTAGATCAGATTGAAATGAAACTTGACTAACATTTACAACTCATATTAAAAGCATCATATGATATTGTTCAATTAAAGCTTTATGAACAATCTTGTTGTGCTTTATGAACAAAACTATAAAAATTCACAAAATACAACTTTGACTTGCTTTTGACAAACCTTTTGAGCATTCATATAATGAACACAAAATGAAGAAGTAAATTAACTTTATGAAAGACTTTTTGCATTAGATTTACACAATTTAAATTTGCATGACAGACTTAAACAAATTGACATTAATCTTTTGAACAACCTTAAAGCATCAGACCATTGACCAACTAAATGAGCACAATAACATGAAACTAAAAGAGAGACAAAAACACATCAAATAACACAAAGATTTCTTTAGTGGAAAAACCCTCATGGGGTATAAAAAACCACTTGCTAAAATTTCACTTTTATTAATCAAAGAGCACCAACTTTGTAACAATGGTGGAGCATCAACTCAACACCTTTTCTAAAGCACCAACTCTGTAACAATGGTGGAGCACCAACTTCATAGGAGAACCAACCCCACAATTTACAAAGTCAATGTCTAAAATGTGTATACAAAAATGACCTTACAACTACATTTACATTTGCAGTCCCAAAATCACAACCGAATACATAAGTATAAAATATATTCAATGATTCCAAATACACAATGTACTGATTGCAATAGTACAAGAAATAGTCACTCTCACTCAAATCTGAATATGATTCTCTATTTTAGAAACCAAAGACAATGCACAATAAAACCGTCTTTTTATCACTTTTTTCAAAACATCAAATATATCTCTGTAAAACCCTTTAACAACACTCTCTTATCTCCTCCAAACTTCTGAGCCAGATAATCGCTTATAGCCATTCTTTTTATACAAGAAAAACTAAAACCCCTTAACCAAAACTGTGAAAAACTCGAGTCAAGAAACAATTCCTCAAGTTAGGGTTTCTTTGAATCATAAAACCCTTTTACCAATTTCCAACAAAAAATAGATAATTATTCAATTATAGCCTGAGAGAAGAATGATCAAGAATCCTATAGAAAATTTTAACCGACTTCTTCAAACAGATTCTTCAAAAAACATTATCAACAAATTAATCTTCTCTTTAACTAACAGAACCAAAACCCCAAATTAATCACCTCTTTACTAACAAAATTTGCAGATAAAATGAGAGATGAAAATGGAATGAGAAACCTAATCATTCCCAGTGACCCAGCTTAGTGTTACCTGATTCACGGTGGTGGGTAGAAAACTGAAAAACTAACGAAAGAGAACTATGTACCATAACTCCCTACGACTGAGTAGAGCTAATCTCTAGCTCACAGTCAACTATGCTGAAACACCAACTCTCCACACTATCTTAAAGCACAAAAAAATCATATTCCATGTCGTCTAGATGAACAAACAAAACTGCAAATATTCCAATGGTGGTGGTTGAAGCTAGGGTTTCAATCCCTTAAACTTATGAAATAAAAATGAATTCCCTAACACTTCTTTTCATTTCCTCAAGACATTCGAATCAAAGGTATTCAATGTCTTATTCACAATTGATAAAGCTTTGAAGTTCATGATGAATAAAGTAAAAAAGACATAATAATAACTTTAAAACATATGTTGTCAAAGATTCAAAATTCTAACACTATTATCACTTTAATAATTGTCATAACCTTCAAAAAACAAATGCCAGCCACATTAACACATAAAACATTATTTCCAAAAGATGATGCCTAGTCACTTTCAAAGTCACTTTCCATTATTTCACATACCTTCTATCGACTCAAAATCCAAGTGAGTAAATGAAAACAACTATCAATGCCAAGTCAAAAATGATGTGACTTTATTCAAAGTCATTTCCAACATATTTCAATGTAAAATACTCAATGCCAAAAAGCCATGCTAATATAACCCAACAGTCCAAGCAATGAGTATGTCGATAACCACATGCAAGGTAAAGACAAAAGTCTTCAAATTAAATAATGACAACTAATGTCAATAAGCTAAAAATAGAATGACTTGAGCCCGAAATAAATATTTAAAACTGGATTAAGTGCACTGTAACATGCACTTCCAAACACAAAAGAAAAGTATCAATAAATCCATTAATAACCATTCTCAAGTGCAAGATGAATGCACTTATGAACCAGACAATGAACTTGATAATAACATCATTGATGCCAACTAATGGAGCTCAAAAAACAAATGTAATGACCAAAATGCATAACAATAAAACCAGAGTCTGCACAAATGCGGAATGATATGTCATGAAGCCAAGAATGTATACACCTATAGTGATAGAGTGAAAACATATAAATTGAAACAAGATATACCTTCACACTACAATGCCATAACCTGTATGATCCATATCAGAACTAAATTCACCATGAAATGTTTGTTTGCATGTGAAGCTCCAAACATCAGTATCACAACCATCATAAAGCTACAAATCTGATTGAGATACTGAATACCAAAAACCAAGAGAGCCAAACCATCTGAAAACAATAATGTCAATGACAATCAATCACCAAGATGCCAAACCAAATCACAGTTTTGACATCAAGGACAAATAACAAAAGAGAAGTTCAACAAACTCCCCCTTTTTCCTTGATGGAAAAAACATAGTTATCGGAACCAATCACTGAACCATCATTTTCTCCCCGTTTTTGTCACAAGGAAAAAGGAAGAATCCTGTAATATGTCATGAAATACAACAACCAACCAATATAGTAACCAGTTGCATAAACAATGTTCACCAAGTAGCCTTGCTCCCCTGAAATCACATTTCCAACTAGTTGAATTCACTTCACATTATCCAAGAATGTGAATAGGCATTGTTCATTGTGACATAAAATAAAGACACTTGAAAGCATGTTTGACAGCATATGTTGGTCATGGTCCAAACATATTGTCCAACACAACTACGTCCAATAATACCAACAACATCAATAGGAGTAAGATTAAGCATGAGAGAAAAACACACACTATCATTGATAGACCAAACAAACTCTTCCACTGTATTGTTACTATCCAAGCAACCTTGACACACAAGATAACACTTTGTCAATGTTGTCCTCAATGTTTCAAAAATACTAATCAAGTAAATATTATCTACTCACTGGATTGAGCATAGACATTGAATACATAATCCAAGAAAGAATCATACAAATATAGCCATTGTATGAGATACTAAACCATTGAGTGCATGCAACAATGACTTCAACATAACTTAGCACCACTTTCCTCTCAGAATAAGAAACATGACTAGGTAAATGTGTAAATTCACTATTCTTGTGAGTTGTCTCAAACATGAGAACAACTTCTTGATAGCACAAGAAGAAGACATAACAGAGTCATACATTAATAAAATGTACCAAATATTTTATGCACTTACCACTCAAGTCCACAAGAGGTGGTTAGACCATGTCACAAATCCGCGGCAGGCTGGACTGGCACCAAGCTTGAGGGGGCGAAGGCACCAACCTTCCAACAACCCCCCCCCCCCCATCACGACCATTGGATTTGAACCTGTGACCAGCTTTGATACCAATTGTTGGCCCTGTCGTTGCACCAAAAGGTGGACCTATCAATGCCCGATTCAAGCATCAGTTAAGATCTACAAGAGGAGGTTAGACCATGTCACGAATCCATGATAGGCTGGACTGGAACAAACCTTGAGGGGACGAAGGCACCAACCTTCCAACAACCCCAAAACGGTGGAATTTGAACTTGTGACCAGCTATGATACCAAAGTATATACAGAAAATAACAAACTATTTCACCAGTGATATACAAAAATATCCCTTTAAGCTTTAGCCATTTTCATGCAATACTTTCATCTATTGACAGCCAAACAAGAATCATAAAGAATGAAACCAAGATCACTAACAATCTTTATCATTGTCAATCAATATCCAAATAGCACTATGAAATGATTACTGAAGCAATGTCAACAATACCAAGCTACAGCACGAATATAATCATGCAAAGCTTTTTCACAAAAGACATTAAAGCCTTATGTTAGATGGTATACATCATATACTAAGTACCAATGCAAAGACTAATCCACATCATTGTGTACATGTTACCTGATCATAAACTTGAAAAAGCAAGGTCAAGAATATATAGATTGTCAATGTCAGGATCAAAGGATTTAACAAGTATTCATACCTCACCATCATATAATTCCTTAACGAAATATCATTGTATTATCAAAAAAAATATCCTTATCACTACCATCCCAAAGTGCTCCTTATTCACCACTTAAAACTTTATATGCAATAAATCATTAACAAATGAGCAAGTATCAACTCCTATCAAATTTTGACAACTTTGACAAACAACAAGTAATTAATCAACACTTTGCAATGATCACAAGGAAAAGTGAACTTAATATCAACATAGTTCTTACTGCACCAAGATGCAACTAGCCAAAGTAATGCATACTTGCATCAAGTCATGTATCACCAACTTTTGAAGATCAATATCACTGCTATCCTGTAGATTCTCTATCAAAAAAGAGTTACTGTCAACCAAAAATATGTTAATTCAGAATCAGAACCATTTAGAAATGTATCATGGTCTATTCAAACAATGGTACTTGTTCAAATTTTCTGTAATATCTTGTATCACCACTAGATCCAAACATCCTGACAACTATCCTTTTGAATAATCACAAAATCAAGTAAGTTTGGAATGAATTAAGTGACTTTGATGTGTCAAATAACACAACTTGTGAACCATAAGGAAACACAATAAATACTGTATATAATAACTTATCAAAATGTAAGGAATACATATCAAATAAAATTATTGTCATGTTGATTGCTACACACACCACAGTACTTATTCCAAAGTCATCTTGGCAAAACATGATGACATCCTTCATATTCTGAGTTCTAATTATGACATAAATATTTGCATGAAAAACATTCAAGCATTTATGATCATGAAGAATAATGACATGTATTCTATCAGTCATGTACTAAAAGTAATCAAATGACTCAGATATACCACAGCTCTTCTCCTGGTCCTTGAAGCAAACAAACTATACTAAAGCTTCAAAAAAAATTCCACTACAGACTTCTTGGGCATAGTAAATAAAATCTTGGATTACTCCCTGTAAAACCAAACAATCATTAAAGGCTAAGAGATAACCCTTGTGCATAATGCACACGACTAAGTCCTTCCTTCTTCTTTTCTCGTGTCCTTCTCCAGACCCTCAATGATTCTTTCCTTGACTTAATTAGATTATCAAATTCTTTGTTGCTTCCAGATACTTTCTCCCATTGACTCTTGCAAAAAAATTATTTATGTCTAAAACCATTACATCTATAACATACAGCTAAAGACTTATAATATCTTGTGTCACCTTTTAGAGATAGTTTATCACAGTTTCTTGCAAAATGACCTGATTGACTACATTTGAAGCATGTGATACTACCATAGTTTCTTTGCCTATCACTTTTCTTCACTTTGAACACACACTCAAATGCTTTGTGACCATACTCAAAATAATAATAACAATAGCCTAAAAAGGAACAAATATACCTCATCAATTTACCTTGCCAGGTAGAGTGAGATCCTATGAATCTATTTGTTTTATTCCTCTCTGCTCTGTTGCTATCCTTGTGTTGGTTGTTTCCTGCCATTTCAATATCAACAACATGAAAGTTTAAATCTACCTTTGTTCTATGTGATTTTCTAATCTTAGAGCACTCTCCTTCCTCTAAGCCCAGACCACTTTTGCCACTTGGTGCTTTCTATGCACCAATAAGTTTATCCAAAGACATAGAGACATTCTCATTAATTTTCTCATCACTTAACTGATTTGATGTTTTATCAACATTCCTCAGTAAAACCACTTGCCACTCAAGTTTTTCTATACTATGTTGTTTTACCTTAAGTTGATTTCTAACTTCTTCCTCAATTTTCCTAGCTTCTTCAACTTTTATCTTTGCTTCTATAAGATCTGAACATATCTTATCTTTGATATTTTTTTCTTATTGAAGTTGCCTTTTTAAATTCTGATTTTATTTTCTCAGCTACTCATTTTTATCTAAAGCACACAGGAGTTCACCTTCCAAATCAAACTCACTTTCTTGTTCATCATAATCCTGTTCAAAATTCATTTCACTAAAACAATTATCTTCATTTTCATTAATTACTTGGCCATTTGATTGTTCATTGATAATCTTTATAAATTTAGACTCAAACTAATTTTCTTCAGAATGATAAAGACTTGCACAGCCATCACTATTAGATGACCCACAACATATTTTTGTACCTAAAGATATCTCCTCTTGCAATTCACCAATCTAATTCATTTCAATCAACTTATTCCAAACTTCCTTTGCACTATTGTACTAAATTACTTTTGCAATGAATTTTTTTGGTAGGTTATTTAAAATAGCATTTATAGCTCTAGAATTGAATTTGATAGCTTTCTTCTCCTCAGGTGTGGAAGAAGATATCGTAGATGCAGTGTAATATTTTTTGATTGCAGCCCACACATCAAACCCTAAAGAAGATAAATAAGTTTTCATTCTAGATTTCCACAAGACAAAATTTGTACCTTCAAACTGAGGTGTTTAAGATCTAGGATACTCTACAATTTCAAAGTTACTATTTATGACCTCTTCCTCATTACTACTCATATTAGATTCAGGAAAAACATGATGATTAGCATTTTGTTGTCCGCAATGTTTCAAAAATACTGATCAAGTAAGTATTAGCTACTCATTGGATTGAGCATAGACATTGAACGCATAATCCAAGAAAGAATCATACGAATATAGCCATTGTATGAGATACTAAACCATCGAGTGCACATAACACCGAATTCAACATAACTTAGCACCACTTTCCTCTCAGAATAAGAAACATGACTAGGTAAATGTGTAAACTCACTATTCTTGTGAGTTGTATCAAACATGAGAACAACTTCTTGATAGCACAATAAGATGACATAAAAGAGTCATAGATTAATAAAATGTACCAGATATTGTCTGCATTTACCTCTCAAGCATCAGTTAAGATCCATAGGAGGCATTTAGACCATGTCACGAACCCGCAGCGGACTGGATTGGCACCAAGCTTGAGGGGGCAAAGGCACCAACCTTCCAACAACCCCCCCAGTGTGACCGTTGGATTTGAACCTATGACCATCTCTGATACCATTTTTTGGCCCTATTGTTACACCAAAAGGTTGACCTGTCAATGCCCGATTTAGACATCAGTTAAGATCCATAGGAGGTAGTTAGACCATGTCACGAATCCACAGTGGGATGGACTGGCACCAACCTTGAGGGGGAGAAGGCACCAACCTTTCAACAACCCCCCCAATGTGACCATGGGATTTGAACCCGTGACCAGCTCTAATACCAAAGTATATACGGAAAATACCAAACTGTTTCACTAGTGATATACAAAAAATATCCCTTTAAGCTTTAGCCATTTTCAGGCAATAATTCCATATATTAAGAGCCAAACAAGAATCATAAAGAATGAAACCAGTATCACTAACAATCATTATTCATTTTCAATCAGGATCCAAATAGCACTATGAAATGATTACTGAAGCAATGTCAACAATACCAAGCTACAACAAGGATATAATCATGTAACGATTTTTCACAAAAGACATTAAATCCTTATGATAGATGGTATACATCATATACCGAGTACTAATGCCAAGACTAATCCAAATCATTGTGTACATGTTACCTGATCATAAACTTGAAAAACCAAGGTCAAGAATCTATAGATTGTCAATGTCAGGATCAAAGGATTTAACAAGTAGTCATGCCTCACCGTCATATGATTTCTTAACCAAATATCACTGTATTATCAAAACAAACATCCTTATCACTTCCATCCTGAAGTGCTCCTTATTCACCTCTTAAAACTTTATATGCAATAAGTCATTAACAAATGAGCAAGTATCAACTCCTATCAAATTTTGACAACTTTGAAAAACAACAAGTAATTAATAAACACTTCGCAATGATCACAAGGTAAAATGAACTTAATATCAAAATAGTTCTTACTTCCCTAAGATGCAAGTAGCCAAAGTAATGCATACTTGTGTCAAGTCCTGTATCACCAAATTTTGAAGATCAATATCACTACTATCCTGTAGATTCTCTATCAAAATAGATTTAATGTCAACTAGAAATCTATTAATTCCAAATCAGCAACATTTAGAAATGTATCATGGTCTATTCAAACAATGGTACTTGTTAAATATTTATGTAATACCCTATATCACCACTAGATCCAAACATCCTGACAACTATCCTTCTGAACCAACACAAAATCAAGTAAGTTTGGAATGAATTAAGCGTCTCTAATCTATCAAATAATGCAACTTGTGAACCATAAGGAAACACAATGAATACTATATATAATAACTTATCAAAATGTAAGGAATACATATCAAATAAAATTATTGTCATGCTGATTGCTACACACACCACAGTACTTATTCCAAAGTCATCTTGGCAAAACATGATGACATCCTTCATACTTTGAGATCTAATTATGAAATGAATATTTGCATGAAAAACATTCAAGCATTTCTGATAATGAAGAATATTGACATGTATGGTGTTAGTCATGTACTAAAATTCATCAAACAACTCAGATATACAACTACTCTTCTCTTGGTCCATGAAGTAAACATACTATACTAAAGCTTCAAAACCATGTTCCACTATAGACTTCTTGGGCATAGTAAATAAAATCTTGGATTACTCCCTGTAAAACCAAATAGTCATTAAAGGCTAAGAGATAACCCTTGTGCATAATGCACACGACTAATTCCTTCCTTCTTATTTTCTTTCGTCCTTCTCTAGACCCTCAATGATTCTTTCCTTGACTTACTAGATTATCAAATTATTTGTTGCTTCCAGATACTTTCTCCCATTGAATCTTACAAAAAAATTCTTTATGTCTAAAACCATTACATCTATAACATACAGCTAAAGACTTACAATATCTTGTGTCACCTTTTAGAGATAGTTTATCATAGTTTCTTGCAAAATGATCTAATTGACTACATTTGAAGCATGTGATCCTACCATAGTTTCTATGCCTATCACTTTTCTTCACTTTGAACACACACTCAGATGCTTTGTGGCCATACTCAAAACAATAATAACAATAGCCTAAAAAGGAACAAATATACCTCATCAATTTACCTTGCTAGGCAGAGTGAGATCCTATGAATCTATTTGTTCTATTCCTTTCTCCTCTATTGCTATCCTTGTGTTGGTTGTTTCCTACCATTTCAATATCAGCATCATGAAAGTTTAAATCTACCTTTGTTCTACGTGATTTTCTAATCTTAGAGCACTCTCCTTCCTCTAAGCCCAGACCACTTTTGTCACTTGGTGCTTTATATGCACCAATAAGTTTATCCAAAGACATAGAGACATTCTCATTAATTTTCTCATCTCTTAACTGCTTTGATGTTTTATCAACATCCCTCAGTAAAACCACTTGCCACTCAAGTTTTTCTATACTCTGTTCTTTTACCTTAAGTTGATTACTAACTTCTTCCTCAATTTTCCTAGCTTCTTCAACTTTTATCTTTGCTTCTATAAGATTTGAACATATCTTATCTTTGATATCTTTTTCTTATTGAAGTTGCCTTTTTAAATTCTGATTTTATTTTCTCAACTACTTAATTGTATCTAAAGCACACAGGATTTCACCTTCCAAATCAAACTCACTTTCTTGTTCATCATAATCCTGTTCAAAATTCATTTCTCTAAAACAATTATGTTCGTTTTCATTAATTACTTGGCCATTTGAATGTTCATTGATAATCTTTATAAATTTAGACTCAAACTAATTTTCTTCAGAATGATAAAGACTTGCACAACCATCACTATTAGATGACCCACAACATATTTTTGTACCTAAAGATATCTCCTCTTGCAATTCACCAATCTAATTCATTTCAATCAACTTATTCCAAATTTTTTTTGCACTATTGTACTAAATTACTTTTGCGATGAATTTTTTTGGTAGGTTATTAAAAATAGCATTTATAGCTCTGGAATTGAATTCGATAGCTTTCTTTTCCTCAGGTGTGGAAGGAGATATTGCAGATGCAGTGTAATATTTTTTGATTGCAGCCCACACTTCAAACCATAAAGAAGATAAATAAGTTTCCATTCTAGATTTCCACAAGATAAAATTTGTACCTTCAAATTGAGGTGTTCCATATCTAGGATACTCTACCATTTCAAAGTTACTATTTACGACCTATTACTCATTACTACTCATATTAGATTCAGGTAAAACATGATGATTAGAATTTTGTTGTGAACATCTTTTTCCCTTATTCCTTCTAACTTTTTCCATACTAGATACAATACCCAAATCCAAAAACCTTAAGACAGTTAGACTTTATTAAACGAGGATTTGGCTCAAGTCAGGAAGCACCTTCTTGAATTCAAGATATGATTGACAGACTTCCAAATACCAGAATCAATCCTAGGTATGAAACCTAATGCAGGACCCTACACTCTGATACCACTTGTTGGAAGTGGATTCACTCTGAGAGGGGGGGTGAATCAGAGAGAAATAATTTTAACTTTTGACTTTGAAAGCACAATGAAACTTTTACTAATTTTAACCCAATGTGACAAATTTGTTTATGGAAGTGAACATTAACACTTTAGATGAGATTGACATGAAACTTGACTAACATTTACAACTCATATTAAAAGCATCATATGATATTGTTCAATTAAAGCTTTATGAGCAATCTTGCTATGCTTTATGAACAAAACTATAAAAAATTTACAAAATGTAACTTTCACTTGCTTTTGACAAACCTTTTGAGAATTCATATAATGAACACAAAATGCAGAAGTAAATTCACTTTATGAAAGACGTTTTGCATCAGATTTGCACAATTTAAATTTGCATGAAAGACTTGAACAAATTGACATTAATCTTTTGAACAACCTTAAAGCATCAGAGCATTGACCAACTGAATGAGCACAATAACATGAAACTAAAAGAGAGACAAAAACACATCACATAACACAAAGATTTCCTAAGTGGAAAAACCCTCATGGGGTATAAAAAACAACTCGCTAAAACATCCCTTTTATTAATCAAAGAGCACCAACTCTATAACAATGGTGGAGCACCAAATCAACACCTTTTCTGAAGCACCAACTTCATAGGAGCACCAACCCCACAATTTACAAAGTCACTATCTAAATTGTGTATACAAAAATGACCCTACAACTACATTTACATTTGCAGTCCCAAAATCACAATTGAATACATAAGTATACAAGATATTCAATGATTCCAATACACATTGTACTGATTGTAACAATACAAGAAATAGTCACTCTCACTCAAATCTGGATATGATTCTCTATTATAGAAACCAAAGATAGTGCACAATAAAACCCTCTTTTTATCACTTTTTTCAAAACTTCAAATATATCTCTGTAAAACCCTTCAACAACACTCTGTTCTCTCCTCCAAACTTCTAAGCTAGATAATGGCTTATAGCAATTCCTTTTATACAAGAAAAACTGAAACCCCTTAACCAAAACAGTGAAAAACTTGAGACAAGAAATAGATCCTCGAGTTAGGGTTTCTTTGAATCATAAAACCCTTTTACCATTTTCCAACTAAAACCAGATAAGTATTTAGTTATAGCCTAAGAGAAGAATGATCAAGAATCCTACAGAAAATGTTAACTGACTTCTTCAAAAATATTCTTCAAAAAAAATTATCAACAAATTAATCTTCTCTTTAACTAATAGAACCAAAACCCAAAATTAATCTCCTCTTTACTAACAAAATTTGTAGATAAAATGAGTGAAGAAAACAGAATGAGAAACCTAATAATTCCCAACAACCCAGCATAATGTTACCTAATTCACGGTGGTGGGTAGAAAAGTGAAAAACTAACCAAAGAGAAATTTGTACCATAACTGCTCGTGGCTGAGTAGAGCTAATATCTAGGTCACAATCAACTATGTTGAAACACCAACTCTCCACACTATCTTCAAGCACAAAAAATTCACATTGCATGTCGGCTAGCTAAAGAAACAAAAATGCAAATATTCCAATGGCGGCGGCTAAAGCTAGGGTTTTAGTCCCTTAAACTTATGAAATAAAAAAGAATTCCCTAACACTTCTTTTCATTTCCTCAAAGCATTCGAATCAAAGGCATTCAATGTCTTATTCACAATTGATAAAGCTTTGAAGTTCATGATGACTAATGTCAAAAATACATCATAATAACTTTAAAACATACGATGTCAAAGATTCAAAATGCCGACACCATTATCACTTTAATAATTTTCATAACCTTCAAAAAACAAATGTCGACCACCTTAACACATAAAATATTGCTTCCAAAAGATGATGCCTTGTCACTTTCAAAGTCACTTTCCATTATTTCACATACCTTCTGTCAACTCACAATCCACGTGAGTAAATGAAAATAACTATCAATGCCAAGTCAAAAACCATGTGACTTTATTCAAAGTCATTTCCAACATATTTCAATGTAAAATACCTGATGCCAAAAACCCATGCTAATATAAGCCGACAGTCCAAGAAACGAGTATGTCGATAACCACATGCAAGGTGAAGACCAAAGTCTTCAAATTAAATAATGACAACCGACTATCAATAAGCTGATAATAAAATGACTTGAGCCCGAAATAAATATTTAAAATAAGCTTAAGTGCTATGTAACATGCACTTCCAAACACAAGAAAATTATCAATAAATTCGTTAATAACCTTCTCAAGTGCAAGATGAATGCACTTATAAACCAAACAATAAACTTGATAATAATATCATTGATGCCAACTAATAGAGCTCAAAAAACAAATGTAATGACCAAAATACATAACAATAAAACCAGAGTCTGGACAAATGCGAAATGATATGTCATGAAGCCAAGAATGTATACACCTGTAGTGATAGAATGGAAATATATAAACTAAAACAAGATATACCTTCCCATTGATATTACATAACCTATATGAGCCATATCGGAACTAAAGTCACCATGAAATGTTTGTCTTCACATGAAGCTCCAAACATCAGTATCACAACCATCATAAAGCTACAAATCTTACTGATATACTGAATACCAAAAACCAAGAGAGCCAAACCCTCTGAAAACAATAATGCCAATGACAATCAATCACCAAGATGACAAACCAGATCATATTTTTGACATCAAGAACAAATAACAAAAGATAAGTTCAACAAACTCCCCCTTTGTCCTTGATGGAAAAAACTTAGCCATCGAAACCAACCACTAAACCATCATTTTCTCCCCCTTTTTGTCACAAGGAAAAAGGAAGAAACCTGTGATATGTCATGAAATACAACAACCAACCAGTACAGTAACCAACTACATAAACAATGTTTTCCAAGTAGCCTTGCTTCCCTGAAATCACATTTCCAACTAGTTGAATTCACTTCACACTGTCCAAGAATGTGAATAGGCATTTTTCATTGTGACATAAAAAAAATAAAAATTGAAAGCATGTTTAATAGCATACAGCAGTCATGGTCCAAACATATTGTCCAAGACAACCACAACCAATAAAACCAACAACATCAGTAGGAGTAACATTAAGCATGAGAAAAAAAAGCACACTGTTATTGATAGACCAAATAACTCTTCCATTGTACTGTTACTATCCAAGCAACCTTGATACACAAGATAACACTTTGTCAGTGTTGTCCTCAATGTTTCAAAAATACTGATCAAGTAAATATTAGATACTCACTGGATTGAGCATAGACATTGAATGCATAATCCAAGAAAGAATCATACGAATATAGCAATTGTATGAGATACTAAACCATCAAGTGTACACAACATCGAATTCAACATAACTTAGCACCACTTTCCTCTCAGAATAAGAAACATGACTAGGTAAATGTGTAAACTCACTATTCTTGTGAGTTGTCTCAAACATGAGAACAAATTCATGATAGCACAATAAGATGAGATAACAAAGTCAGAAATTAATAAAATGTACCAGATATTGTCTGCACTTACCACTCAAGTATCAGTTAAGATCCACAGGAGGCATTTATACCATGTCATGAACCCACAGTGGGCTAGACTCGCACCAAGCTTGAGGGGGCGAAGGCACCAACCTTCCAACAACCCCCCCCCCCCCATTGTGACCATGGGATTCAAACCTATGACCATCTCTAATACCAATTTTCGGCCCTGTCATTGCACCAAAAGTTTGACCTATCAATGCCCGATTCAGGCATCAATTAAGATCCATAGGAGGCAGTTAGACCATGTAACGAATCTGTAGTGGGATGGACTAGCGCAAACCTTGAGGGGGTGAAGGCACCAACCTTTCAACAACCCCCCCAATGCGACCATGGGATTTGAACTCATGACCAGCTCTAATACCAAAGTATATATGAAAAATACCAAACTGTTTCACTAGTGATATACAAAAAATATCCCTTTAAGCTTCAGCCATTTTCAAGCAATAATTCCATATATTAAGAGCCAAACAAGAATCATAAAGAATGAAACAAGGATCACTAAAAATCATTATTCATTTTCAACCAAGATCCAAATAGCACTATGAAATGATTATTGAAGCAATGTCAACAATACCAAGCTACAACAAGGATATAATCATGCAATGATTTTTCACAAAAGACATTAAAGCCTTATGATAGATGGTATACATCATATACCAAGTACCAATGCCAAGACTAATCCAGATCATTGTGTACATGTTACCTGATCATAAACTTGAAAAACCAAGGTCAAGAATCTATAGATTGTTAATGTCAGGATCAAAGGATTTAACAAGCAGTCATGCCTCACTGTCATATGATTTCTTAACCAAATATCATAGTATTATCAAAACAAACATCATTATCATTGCCATCCCGAAGTGCTCCTTATTCACCTCTTAAAACTTTATATGCAATAAGTCATTAACAAATGAGAAAGTATCAACTCCTATCAAATTTTGACAACTTTGGAAAACAACAAGTAATTAATAAACACTTCGCAATGATCACAAGGTAAAATGAACTTAATATCAACATAGTTCTTACTGCCCCAAGATGCAAGTAGCCAAAGTAATGCATACTTGTGTCAAGTCCTGTATCACCAACTTTTGAAGATCAATATCACTCCTATCCTGTAGATTCTCTGTCAAAATAGATTTAATGTCAACCAAAAATCTATTAATTGAGAATCAGCAACATTTAGAAATGTATCATGGTCTATTCAAACAATGGTACTTGTTAAATATTTATGTAATACCCTGAATCACCACTAGATCCAAACATCCTGACAACTATCCTTCTGAACCAGCACAAAATCAAGTAAGTTTGGAATGAATTAAGCGTCTCTAATCTGTCAAATAATGCAACTTGTGAACCATAAGGAAACACAATGAATACTATATATAATAACTTATCAAAATGTAAGGAATACATATCAAATAAAATTATTGTCATGTTGATTGCTACACACACCACAGTATGTATTCCAAAGTCATCCTGGCAAAACATGATGACATCCTTGATATTTTGAGATCTTATTATGACATGAATATTTGCATGAAAAACATTTGAGCATTTCTGATCATGAAGAATACTGACATGTATGCTATCAATCATGTACTAAAAGTCATCAAACGACTCTTGGATTACTCCCCCTAAAACCAAACAGTCATTAAAGGCTAAGAGATGACCCTTGGGCATCATCACAAGACTAAGTCCTTCCTTCTTCTTTTCTTACTTCCTTCTCTAGACCCTCAATGATTCTTTCCTTGACTTAATGAGATTATCAAATTCTTTGTTGCTTCTAGATACTTTCTCCCATTGACTCTTGCAAAACTTTTCTTTATGTCCAAAACCATTACATCTATAACATACAACTAAAGACTTATAATATCTTGTGTCACCTTTTAGAAATAGTTTATCATAGTTTCTAGAAAAATGACCTAATTTAATACATTTCAATCATGTGATACTACCATAGTTTATTTTCCTATCAATTTTCTTCACTTTGAACACACACTCAGATGCTTTGTGGCCATACTCAAAACAAGAATAACAATATCCTAAAAAATAAAAATTATACCTCATCAATTTACCTTGCCAGGCAGAGTGAGATCCTGTGAATCAAGTTGTTCTATTCCTTTCTCCTCTTTTGATATCCTTATGTTGGTTATTTCCTACAATTTCAATATCAGCAGTATGAAATTTTGAATCTACCTTTGTTCTTGGTGATTTTCTAATCTTAGAGCACTGTCCTTCCTCTAAGCCTAGACCACTTTTGTCACTTGGAGCTTTTTGTGCACCAATAATTTTATCCAAAGACATAGAGACATTCTCATTAATTTTCTCATCAATTAACTGCTTTGATGCGTTATCAACATTACTCAGTAAAACCACTAGCCACTCAAGTTTTTCTATACTTTGTTCTTTTACCTTAAGTTGGTTTCTAACTTCTTCCTCAATTTTCCTAGCTTCTTCAAATTTTAGCTTTGCTTCTATAATATTAGAACATATCTTATCTTTGATATCTTTTTCTTGTTGAAGTTGCCTTTTTAAATTTTGATTTTATTTTCTCAGCTACTTAATTGTATCTAAAGCACATAGGAGTTCACCTTCCAAATAAAACTCACTTTCTTGTTCATCATAATCGTGTTCAGAATTCTTGTAGAAGTTGAGAATTCCAACTTCACAGACCCCGAAGATCACCTGCATGCAAATAACCTATCACAAAAGAAGACATTGGAGACAAAAAGCAAGGGTGCTCTGAAATCTCAAAATGTATTAATCAGGGAGTGTAAAATACAATGAGATCAATCCTTAAGAGAGGAGATCATGCAAAACCTAAAAGTAACCCTAATAGGTAAACATTTAATAATTAATATAATTATTAAATGTCACAATATGCAAACCAAATTGAAATCTTGAGAAGGGAATAAAGGTAACTTAATCAACACAATTAAGTTAAAACCTTTACTCTAACACCCCCCCTTAAGATGAGCAAGAGTGCAGCTACAAACATGTGCAAGAAAGCAAAGGTAACTACAATGCATGAAAGTAAACATGGGTCTAGGCAACTAGGCTTGATCAGGTACCCATTTACAAAAGCAATGCAAACTAAATGAAATGGGGTAAAGGAGAAAACCTAGTAGGAACAAAAATCCTCCCCAAAATAGAATGCAAAGAAGGAATGTAATGCACTAATGAAAGAAGGATAGGAGGTGGATTACATGATACCCCCCATAGACAGCTTCTATCATATAAGTACATGTACAATGGTCTCCATAGGAGAGATAGAAAGAGAGAAGAAGGCCCCCCCACAATGAAGAAACTCCTATCACAATGGTAGATGCCTGATGTAGAATCCAAAAAGAGATCCTAAAGCAGAAAATTATATTCCTCCCCTTGGGAAGAAACAGATCCAAAGGATGATGATGAAGAAACCCTGTGAAGAGTGATGAACCAATCTGTCTCAAGATGTGTGCCATGAATGGATGATGAAGAATCTATGTGTCTGAACTGACACAAATGATGTCAAATCCAAACTGATGTGGAGAATCCTGAAATGAAACCTCTGAATGCACTGATAATGCTGGGCATACAGTGATAACCTGACTGTCAAGGTACAGGAGATGAATGTCCTCAAAATAATCCTCCAAATCTACAATATAGGACTCCACAAACAAGAAAGATATGTCTGCAACATAAGAGTCGAAAGTAGCTATGTCTGGAAGATGTATGATGTTTCATTGCACTGAATCAGGAACAATAGGAGATTCTAATGATGTCTCAATCTGAAGAGTAGGAACTATGAGACAAGCCTCTGATCCATCGGAACATGTAAGGGTGTCTAAATACTCAAGCTCCTCTAAAGTATCATGATCAAAGGGTGTATTCTCTCTCCAATAAATGGGTAAGAGACAATATGAAGCAGGATCCTCTAGAAATGGAGAGAGATTAGGGTCTCCATAGATCTCCCAAAGACATGTCCAAAGTGGGTGAGGATAATCAATGTCCGATATAGCCAACATAGGGTCATGATCAACACTAGACAATATAATTCCTACTATGTGATCTCTAATGATATCCCATGCTAATTTTCCCTCTGAAGTGGCTGGTTTAGGTAGAGATCATACAAATAAAGAAAAATATTAAGCCACCTACAATGTATAAGTATGCCCTTTGCCCATGACTCATAATTACCCCGTTCTAGAATAACAACTGAAGGGTGAGTATAAAAACCCATGATAACTCTTCAAATAAAAAAAACTAAGAAATTTGTCCTTACTACATTTAGATCAAATTAATATAACCCATCCCACACAAACAAAACCCATTTAGGTGTCAGAACATCCAAGTAATGTAAAAACACACAAAGCTGAATAAAATTTACTTGGTGAATTTTCTAATGAAATAGACTACAGATCTAGAAAGAGCACTGCAACACCTTTCCAACATCTATTCGTTTGTGCAAAATGGAGTTCGGACGCAAAAGATACACCCCCGGAAGTGAAAAACATAAGTTCTGACTTTGACTAGAAAATAAGACTACAAAATGAAAAAATCAGAAGAAATAACCAGCACCACTGGAACGGCACCGAAACCAACTTTTCGGTGATCTCGTTTTTGCAAAACAGAGATCGTATGCAAAAATTATGCCCAATTTCGTGCAAGTTGCTCAAAAGGGTTTTTAAAAAAAATAACACAGCCCTTAGGGGCTAAGATCTTCGACCCATAGTCACATTGACGACCAAGGGGCTGGTAGCTAGATGCTGGGCGCTCGGCCCCTGGTTCTCCATATGACCGCAGTGAAGCCTGGGGACGCCGACAGGGGCTAGGCGTGGCTCCCGGTTCCCAATAGGACTGGAGCTGAGTGCTTGGGGGCTATGGAGCGGTGGTGCTAGACGGTGGTGGCCACCTCTAGTGGCGGTGGTGCATGCGGTGGCCACTGGGCGGTGCACAGGTGGCGTGCCCTTTTCAACTAGCCACGATTTTTTTAAACCACTTTTTCTTTTCTTTTTTTTTCTTTTTGGATTTTCGTGTCGTTTTCGCCTCTTGAAGCATGTTGGGGAGGCTGTACGGCTTCTCTGGCAATTTTTTTTTGCCTCTCCGATCAACTTTGTCCAAAATGGATGAATGAATAGTTGTTTCTGGGGTTTTGGGTTGTTGCAGACTTAATGGCGATGTCCATTTGGGCTCAAAATGCTCCGATAAAATAGGTGATCCCTAGATCAAAAAACAAAACCCCAAACCCTTGAAGCTCCAAAACCTTCAGAAGATGAACAAGAAGCAGCAGGTCTGGAGCTCTAATACCATGTAGAAGTTGAGAAGTCCAACTTCACAGACCCCAAAGATCACCTGGATGTAAATAACCTATCACAGAAGAAGACATTGGAGACAAAAAGAAAGGGTGCTCTGAAAGTTCAAAATGTATTAATCAGAGAGTGTAAAATACAATGAGATCAATCCTTAAGAAAGGAGATCATGCAAAACCTAAAAGTAACCCTAATAGGTAAACATTTAATAATTAATATAATTATTAAATGTCACAATATGCAAACTAAAGTGAAATCTTAAGAAGGGAATAAAGGTAACTTAATCAACACAATTAAGTTTAAACCTTTACTCTAACACATTTCACTAAAAAAATTATCTTTGTTTTCATTAATTACTTGGTCATTTGAATGTTCATTGATAATCTTTATAAATTTAGACTCAAAATGATTTTCTTCAGAACGATAAAGACTTGCACAACCATCACTATCAGATGACCCACAACATATTTCAGTACCCAAAGATATCTCCTCTTGCAATTCACCAATCTAATTCATTTCAATCAACTTATTCCAAATTTCCTTTGCACTATTGTACTGAATTACTTTTGCGATGACTTTTCTTGGCAGGTTATTAAAAATAACATTTATAGATCTAGAATTAAATTCGAGATATTTCTTCTCCTCGGGTGTGGAAGGAGATATTGTAGATGCAGTGTAATATTTTTTTATTGTAGCACACACTTCAAACCCTAGAGAAGATAAATAAGTTTCCATTCTAGATTTCCAAAAGATAAAATTTGTACTTTCAAATTGAGGTGTTCTGGATCTAGGATACTCTACCATTTCAAAGTTATTGTTTACGACCTCTTCCTCATTACTACTCATATTAGATTCAAGAAAAACATGATGAATAGAATTTTGTTGTGAACTTATTTTTCCCTTATTCCTTCTAAATTTTTCCATACCAGACACAATACCCAAATCCAAAAACCTTAAGTCAATTAGACTTTATTAAATGAGGATTTGGCTCAAGTCAGGAAGCACATTCTTGAATTCAAGATATGATTGACAGACTTCCAAATACTAGAATCAATCCTAGGTATGAAACCTAATGCAGGACCCTACACTCTGATACCACTTGTTGGAAGTGGATTCACTCTGAGAAGGGGGGGTGAATTAGAGTGAAATAATTTTAACTTTTGAATTTGAAAGCACAATGAAAATTTTAATAATTTTAACCCAATGTGATAGATTTTTTTACGCAAGTGAACATTAACACTTTAGATCAGATTGACATGAAACTTGACTAACATTTACAACTCATATTAAAAGCATCAAATGATATTTCTCAATTAAATTTTTATGAACAATCTTGTTGTTCTTTAGGAACAAAACTATAAAACTTCACAAAATTCGACTTTGACTTGCTTTTGACAAACCTTTTGAGCATTCATATAACAAACACAAAATGTAGAAGTAAATTCAATTTATGAAAGACTTTTTGCATCAGATTTGCACAATTTAAATTTGCATGAGAGACTTGAACAAATTGACATTAATCATTTGAACAACCTTAAAGCATCAGAGCATTGACCAAATGAATGAGCACAATAACATGAAACCGAAAGAGAGACAAAAACACATCACATAACACAAAGATTTCCTTAGTGGAAAAACCCTCATGGGGTATAAGAAACCACTCGCTAAAATTTCCCTTTAATTAATCAAAGAGCACCAACTCTGTAACAATGGTGGGGCACCAACTCAACACCTTTTCTGAAGCACCAACTTCATAGGAGCACCATCCCCACAATTTACAAAGTCACTATCTAAAATGTGAATACAGAAATGAACTTATAATTACATTTACATTTGCAGTCCCGAAATCACAACTGAATACATAAGTATAAAAGATATTCAATGATTCCAAATACACAATGTACTGATTGCAATAGTACAAGAAATAGTCACTCTCAATCAAATATAAATATGATTCTTTGTTTTAGAAACCAAAGACAATGCATAATAAAACCTTGTTTTTATCACTTTTTTCAAACCATCAAATATATCTCTGTAAAACCCTTTAACAACACTTTGTTCTCTCCTCCAAACTTCTGAGCCAGATAATGGATTATAGCCATTTTTTTTATACAAGAAAAATTGAAACCCCTTGACCAAAACTGTGAAAAAATTGAGTCAAGAAACAGATCCTCGAGTTAGGGTTTCTTTGAATCATAAAACCCTTCTACCAATTTCCAACTAAAAACATATAACTATTCAGTTATAGCCTAAGAGAAGAATGATCAAGAATCCTACAGAAAATGTTAACCGACTTCTTCAAACAGATTCTTCAAAAAAAATTATCAACAAATTAATCTTCTCTTTAACTAACAAAACCAAAACCCCAAATTAACCGCCTATTTACTTACAAAATTTGCAGATAAAATGAGAGAAGAAAATAGAATGAGAAACCTAATAATTCCCAACAACCCAGCATAGTGTTACTTGATTCACTGTGGTGGGTAGAAAATGGAAAAACTAACCACAAAGAACTTTGTGCCATAACTGCCTATGACTGAGTAGAGCTAATCTCCAACTGATAGTCAACTACATTGAAACACCAACTCTCCACACTATCTTAAAGCACAAAAAAATCACATTGCATGTCCACTAGTTGAAGAAACAAAACTTCAAATATTCCAATGGCAGTGGTTGAAGCTAGTGTTTCAGTCCCTTAAACTTATGAAATAAAAATGAATTCCCTAACACTTCTTTTCATTTACTCAAGAGATTTGAATCAAAGACATTCAATTTCTTATTCAAGATTGATTAAGCTTTCAAGTCCATGATTACTAAAGTCAAAAAGACATCATAATAACTTTAAAACATGCATTGTCAAAGATTCAAAATGTCGACACCATTATCACTTTAATAATTATCATAACCTTCAAAAAACAAATGTTGACCACCTTAACAAATAAAACATTGTTTCCAAAAGATGATGTCTTGTCACTTTCAAAGTGACTTTCCATTATTTTACATACCTTTTGTCGACTCACAATCCATGTGACTTTATTCAAAGTCATTTCCAACATATTTCAATGTAAAATACCCAATGCCAAAAAGCCATGCTAATATGAGTCGATAGTCCAAGTAATGAGTATGTCGATAACCACATGCAAGGTGAAGACCAAAGTCTTCAAATTAAATAATGACAACCGACTGTCAATAAGTTGACAATAGAATGACTTGAGCCCAAAATAAACATTTAAAATTGGCTTAAGTGTTATGTAACATGCACTTCCAAACACCAAAGAAAAGTATCAATAAATTTGTTAATAACCATTCTCAAGTGCAAGATGAATACACTTATAAACCAAACAATGAACTTAATAATAGTGCCATTGATGCCAACTAATGGAGCTCAAAAAAAAAATGTAATGACCAAAATGCATAACAATAAAACCAAAGTCTACACAAATGCGGAATGATATGTCATGAAGCCAAGAATGTATACACCTGTAGTGATAGAATGAAAATATATAAACTGAAACAAGATATACCTTCACACTATAATGCCATAACCTATATGAGCCATATCAAAACTAAAGTCACCATGAAATTTTTGTCTGCACATGAAGCTCCAAACACCAGTATCGCAACCATCATAAAGCTACAAATCTGACTGAGATACTGAATACCAAAAACCAAGAGAGCCAAACCATCTGAAAACAATAATGCCAATGAAAATAAATCACCAAGATGCCAAACCAAATCATAGTTTTGACATCAAGGAAAAATAACAAAAGAGAAGTTCCACATGGATAACTAACAGATGAATCACTAACTGATCAAGTTTGATGCAAAGTTCCAACTAAGATTGCCAATGATGTTTTAGGATCAATACTAGAAAATCTAAGTGACAAGTTGATTGGGTGGAATTCAAACTAGTCTGGTGAGTTTGAGGTATTCCACTAAGATGACAATGGATAGATTGTAATTTAATGATATATCAATGGCAATCATATTTGAATCACTATTTTCAATCAAGGTAAGACATTTTATCTACGCTAAGGTCTATAATATATTATGGACAAGGACTTCCCTAAGTATCCTAAGGATGATCTAAATAATGCAATGATGACACTATCTAGGAAAACTAAGGATGAACCTAAATATGAGCAAGTCACAGGACTGGATCAAGCAATGAAATCCTATGATAAATATTTGGAGTTTTCTATTTGTAAATTGTAAGATTTTATGTGACAGGTAGATGCATCGTTACACACTAAAAATTTGGTTCAAAAGATTAGATGTGTCACAAAAACTCATGGATGTGGTTTATAGTGTATTATGTGGTTTATCAGTTTTTAGTCTGTTAAATGCAAAAAAAATTGTGATAGATAGATGCGTAATTCTAGATTGCAAATGTGGTTCATAAGATCAGATGTGTCACAGGAGTTCCCAGATGTGGTTTAAAATGTCAGATGTGTTGCAGGTTTTGGAAATTGTGACTCAAAATATCAGATGCAAGTTTTTGTGTGATAGATACATTAAACAGTGAACTGGTCCTAAGTTTTGACAAATTTCTGACTTATTTAGGATCAAATTTTGGATGTTTTTGCTTGATCATATTTGACTAAACACACATGTAAGACATGCCAAGTAGAGTGTTTGAAACAAATAAACAAATAATTACAATATTAAGGCTAGCAAGGACAATATCGATTGGAATCCCACTTAGAGTTTCCTCCAACTGCACTATCTAGAGCAGATGACTTAGGATCTTGGTAGCACATGATCCCCCTTATAGTGCACTCACTTTTCAAGCTTACCAAGATCTAGATTCTTGCATGAACAAGGAATTTTTCATCTCTACTACTAGACTGTGTATAACATGGGTCGGCTTGGGAACGACCATTCCTACACCAGTAGATAGAAGGTTTTTGGAAAATCTAAACAAAATGGTTTCTAATCAGTGCACCTATTCAGGTGGCCACACAAGAGGCAATATTAGTTCCAAGAAGGAGATTTCTTGCTTTTCTATAGGAGCATCTGTAATGCTGAGATTTTCAAGCAACATTCAAATTTATATACCAGTTGGTAGTAGCTTGGCTTTAGCTCATTATCGGTTGATTTGTTCCCTTGGGGTAAGTACTTTTTCCCACCAAGGCAAGCTCTCTAATAGGTAAACATAAAAGTGGATCAGTCTGGCTTTCTGATCATCGAGATTTCCCAAGGTGAGAGCATATGATCCTACGAACCTTCCCAAGCACAAAATACAGTAATTAATCCACCCTAATTAAATGTAGATCTACTATGTGAAGACTCAAAACATGGAAGAAAGAAAGATAAGGTTTTAGATTATTTTCTTCGACAACTATCCTGCAAAACCATACATTAGAGGTTTGAATTTTTGTCTTCTATTAATCATCCTACAAAAATCAAGTTAACTCCACCAGATCACACGCTACAAACTCTGAATTAGTCATAACAAATTTTAACTATTAAAATCAAAATTCAAAATTTTGAAAATCAAAAAATTCATTTTTACCAGTCAGATGCGTCACAGGAATCTACAGATGCATTACTTGAAGTTAGATGTGGTGTTTCCCTCTTCAGATGTGGTTCATGATGTCAAATGCATCGTTTTGTGCATTAAATGTGTCGATTTATACCTATTCTTGAAAAAATCAAATTTTCTACAAAAAAATTCGAAGTCTATTACTTCACGTCGGGTTCACCAAATGTGATAAGGGAAAATAACCAGAAACAAAAAAAAGCATAACAATGACAACAATCACAAATTGCCAAAATCATACTAAGATCCCCAAATTGATAATGAAATGCAATGCAACAAAGAAATTCAATTAAATAAGAAACAAATAACCTAATTCCCATGCTAGATTGACTCATCTCCATTCTTCTTCTCAACTTTGCTTTGAATTGCTTCAATTCCCTTAGATTGTGAGTGTGCAATGTTAGCTTCTAAGTATTTTGACAGCAAAACTTTGAAGATTGTGATTACCAAAAACATAATTGAAAGGATTCTTTTATAGAAGATTCATAGATTTGATGGTCGAGATTGATTTGAATTTGAATGGTCCAGATAGAGTGTGAGGACCCCATTGCATAGTTAAATAACTTGATTGATTAGTTTGATTGAATATTTAAGTGACTTGATTGATTCATTTCAAGAGGTGTAACTAAAAGAGTGTGTGAGTTAAAAGGAGGTGACAGATCAATTTGGTGAGTGAACTGAGAGAGAGTTTTAGTTAGAAGGTGACAGATCAATTGGGTGAGTGAACTGAGAGAGATTATTAGTTAGAAGTAGAGAGAATAAATGCATGAGATGCTTACTTGAAAATGTTGGAGACATGTGCTCAAATAGAAGAAGCAATTATTATTTCCTTTCCTTTATGGAGGAAGTGTGTGCACATGATTAAATAGTTGAATGAACTATTTAATTTATCGAGGCACTTTAGGTGAGACGATAGAATTATTAATTAAATAAAAAATATTTATTTAATTAAATGTGGGAGAATATGACTTAATTCGAATGACTTAATTAAATAAATTTATGAAACTTATTTAATTAAAGGTGGAAGAATAATGAAATTAATTAAATGGTTAAAACTATTTAATTAATTAGAGGAATTAAGATATTAAATTATAATTAAATGAATAAAATCATTTAATCATTTTACGGGTAGCTTGAATTGATGATGAAAAACGCAGTCGCAGGCCTAAGCCATTTTTTGGTGTCTACACATACATATATCCAAAGGAAGTGTATTGGGCCCTACATGAACTTTTCCATTGATGTCAAATGGGGGGAGATAATGGAAGAGATAGTAGGAAGAAAAAAATTCTTGTTAACACATTTTGGATGATTGGAAAACCTTTTTGGAAAGTCAAGGTTAATTTTGAAAGGAGGGGTTAAGGTTAGGAAAATATAAGTTTTGATTCATGACATGAAAAATGCTTTTGATATGCATGTTGTCATTAATGACAAAGGGGGAGATTGTTGGAAGTTTGGAAGTCTATCATTGTTGATGCAACTTGGAAACATGAGCATGAAGTGTACACACATAGGTTCATTCAGTTGACCTAGTATTTTCATTGATGTCAACATCACAAGGAAGCATGTTTGGTGTCATTTGTATAGTACTTGTATACACCTAAAATTAATTTGGAGAATCCAATTTATTAAATATGATTTATTTGATTAATTACCCTTAATTCCTCTACTATTAAAATAAATAAAAATATTTATTTATATAGTTCATCTTAAATTCTTCAATCTTTATTCTTTTATTTTCATCTTAATTAAATGAACAAATTTTACTTTGTTTTATTTAATTATCATAATTAAATTCATCTACTTTTAAATAAATAGAAATATTTATTTAAGTATTTCATATTCTAAATCTTATATTCTTCAATTTTAATTAAATATGCAACTTCAATAGTTTGTATTATTTAATTATCACATCATTCAATCTTAAATAATTAAACAAGGTTAAATACTTTGTTGTTTAATTATCTTGTCCCTTCTATATTTATTTAATAAAAAAATCTCATAGTTTGTTTTATTAAATTATTTATCCCCTTTTTACTAATTTGAATAAACCAAAAATATTCAAATAAAAGCATAAATCAAATTTCCTCTATTCACTCACCTATAAAATTAGATATTTTACATCTAATTAATTCAACTGGTATTCACGGGAAGCTATGAAGACGAATTGGAGACAAATTGGAAATCAATCTCTCAATCTTCTTCCTTTGATCCTTCCTATCATCTTGCCTGGTGTTTTCATGGGGAGGAACCATTCCCAAAATCTTCTCAATCTCTCACCATTCAATTCTCCAGATTTGATCCAAGCCTTTGCTTTGCTGCCCTTGTGCAAATCTGTTGTTGGGAAATCTATAAATACAACCTTTCACTACAAGAAATGGATCCCAACTTTGTGTAATCTTACTCTACAAGAAATAGAGCAATCAAGCAATCAAGAAATTAGCATAAAATCATTTAGCAATAGCAATCATAGAAATTTAGAATCATAATCATGGCTACATCTTAGTTTTACTATAGATTTCATCATATTTTTCATGTCAATTTATATTACAATAGTTTCCTTTATCATTTAGATATTATCAATCATCACATCATTGCATTTAGCATCATTCCATTCTCTAGATTGGCATTTTAACAGTCACAAGTGCTTACCAAATCTAAGAGCCCTGTATGATTTAATAAATCTTTAGAGATAGGAAACAATGAGATGCTTTCATGTTTTCTATGCTTTTAATTAGTTAAATACTATAGAATCTTTGATATGATGTTTCATTAAGAAGTGTATTTATCTTTGTTACTTATTCACACTTACAAATTGGCACCCACTGTGGGGCATAACCCCATATTTTTATAATTTTTCTTTGAAAAGTGTCGTACAGGATTCTGGTGTGTTTATTTTAGTGCAAGTGAGAGTTTTTCTGGCACTTCTGATGAAAACTATAGCACTTCTGAGGCAAACTTCAGTGCTTCCGAACTTTATTTCAATGCTTCAACATAAACTATAGCACTTCTGAAGAATTGTTTAATGCTTCTAAAGGGGAAAGTATAGCACTTACACGGCTTGTTTCAGTGCATCGACCAGACATTCACGACATAGTTGGTCTTTGTTCTCAAAATTTCTATAGCACTTCAAAAAAAATTTATGGTGCTTTTGAAAAAATTTGTAGCACTTGTAATAAATTTTATAGCACTTTTGATCTAAACTATAGTGCTTCTAATTTTTATTTCAGCACTTCGGAACTCTATTTCAATGCTTCTATATTTTTCTTTTTTTTCTGGATTCGACGCAACTGCGGCCAGAATGTTATGCTTTTTGGACTTAAAGAATCAATCCTAGGGTAGAAACTTAATTTAAATATACCAATCCTAGGATAGTCATCATATTTTGTTGCATTAGTTAAAAAAAGTACCCTGATTTTGTGAAGGAACATCTTCACTTAGATTAGTACATTATCTTTTGGGCTTAAAATAAATCATTATTTGTTGTGCTTGTGTGGTGAATAGGCTTATGCTCTCCCCTTAATTGGGTGATCAAAGTGATAGACTCACCCTTTCCTTTTCATGCAATTTTATGCTTTTGTTAAAACCCTTAGAAGGCCTGTCGTAGTGGGAAAAAGTACTCACCCTACGAGAACGACCTAAGTGGGAATGCCTAAAGCCAAGGATTCCAACCCACTCTAAACAAATGCAAGTTGTTGATGAAATTCCAACTCGACGGTAGTGTGCAAGATAACCATCCTTAAAATATTTTTTCTCAAGATTGGGAGGTCTCCTGAGGGAGTTTATCATTTTCTGCACCACACAAAAACCCTATCTAAGAACGATAGTGTAGTAACCAGACATTGTAATACTCACAGTGCAAGGGGAGGGAAGAATTTTCCCCCAAGACACTCACCATATAATTTCCAAGGACCATTCACTCAAGGGACAAGAAATCCAATTTTGAGTACGCACCCTGAAAAGACAAAAACATAGGCGCCCTCTAGGGGGTGACACAGCTATGTGAGTCAACGCAATTTTAAGATGTGGGTTGTTGAGTATAACGATGAAATTTTTGAATTTAAGAGTGAGTTTGTCTGAAGTGTATCTTTGTTAAAACAAACTAGTGGAAATCAATAAGGACCATTCATGGTTCTTGAACATACACTATCTATTTAGATTCTAGATTTAAATACAACCGTTCTACAATTTGCTTTCCATGTTCTCAAATCATTGTAACTCAGATAAAAATTCATCTTGAAAAACACAAACCAAATCAATTTGGGAAATTTATGAATAGAGATTGGAAATCCAAAAAGTTTGTCAAGAAATCCCTCAAAATAAGAGTCAAGAAACAGAAGAAACCACTTAGTTACAAAAATCTTTTCAAAAGAAGATGTTTCTTGTATCAGAGTAGAAAAATATTGCTTCATCATAGAAATTTCATCCATAGGTTTCATGATTTCTCTAGGGGTTATACTGGTGATTATGCCTTAGAGCCTCTTTATTCACAAGCCTATTTCCAAAGAAGATATTTTTCGCAATATCATAATCATAGTCAACCTATTCATCAATCCTCCATCCCACAGCCAATGATAGAATACTCCACCAGGCCCGATCAATTTTTGCAATAGAGAAAAAATTAGAATCATTAGGCTTGTCATCCAACATCAGAAAAATACTAGTGGAGATTATCTTGCCAACATCAAAATTCTCGAAAATCAATCTCTTCACAAGTAGAAAAATCAGACAAAACCATTGAAACCCAAAGTAGCCCTTCCACATTTTGTCGTAGCGCTTCTAAGGTCTATTTTAGCGCTTTTGAATCCAAAGTAGTGCGTACACCCTCTATTTTAGCACTTCAAAAAATTGTCATAGCACTTCGACACTCTATTTTAGCACTTATAAAATAGCACATCCACAATTTGTTTTAGCACTTCTGCACTCTGTTTTAGTGCTTCCGGAAATTTAAAAGAAATAGAAAGCTTCCAAACATATCTGTCAGATTGGTTAACATCTAAAACTCGGATTTTTATCAACCAGAAGTTTTTTTTTTCAATACAGATAGTGTCTAGAAACCAGAAACATATAGGTTCCTACAAGTTAACATTCTTTTCAACTAGAACCTAGATCTTGCAAACTATAAAGTGTCAAACAAATCAAACCAAAATCTTGGTTATTAGGCTAAGTTTCTCCATCAGGATATTATCATCCTACTATCACGAAACGAGGCATATTAATCAAATTTTTAACCTAGTCTTATCAATAGGATATATCATCCTATTTGACTTTGTTAAAATTCATTGGACACTTATTAAAGCATAGAAGATCAAAAGTTTAGTGGGAAAAACAAACACTTATATGCCAATCTTCACAAGGTTACAAAGACAAAAAATCTTAGAAAAAGAACTTGAAACATCAAACATCATGGCAGAAGAAAATCCTTGGAATAGCTTACATCAAAATGACAAGAATGAAATAACAATAGAAGACATACAAACAGCCCAATAGGATCCAAAATTCCATAAATTTATGGAAAAGATATTGGAGCAAGACATGGAAAAATATCTCTTAATGCTAGTTGAATCAGGTGCCAAACTTCCAAAATATTTTGATGTCAATCGATTAAAGGAAACACCTAGAGAAAATGAAATTGAAACACCACAACACACACAACATATTGCAAACATAGATCAAGTTGTGGTCCTAACACAACAAATGCAAAACTTGCAACAAAAAATTCAAGATATGAAAAGGGAAACATGAAAAGGTATGCATTACAAGACATTTTTCCTTATCCTTTTGACCCAACTGTGGATATGATACCATTCCCTAGACATTGCGAATTCCCAAAATATGACAAATATAATGGTAAGATAGACCCAATCGACCATGTAAGAGAATTTAGAACCATGAGCTTAGAGTTTGCAAAGGAAGAAACTTACCTAATGAGGTTACTCCCAAGAAGCTTAGGAGGTCAGAGTATGGAATGGTTTTCCAAACTACAACCAGGAATACGAACTTTTGAAGAGCTCGTCAATAGGTTCATATCAAAATATTCCTTTAACATCCAACATGACGTCACAATAAAGGACCTCTATAACATGAATCAAAACAAGGGTGAGACGTTCCTATCCTTTTTATAGTGATGGCGAAGACTATTTTCTAGGTATCCTCGCTCCATACCTGAGCAAGAAAAAATGGAGTTATTCATTGACAACCTGACTGATGAAATGAGCTATAGGATCGAATTACAATGTCCTCCAACATTCAAAAAAGTGATTGAAAATAGCCTTAAAATCAAAGAAGCCTTAGTCAAACCAGGGGTGATCAAACACTAAAATGAAAAATCAAACAGCACCAACTCCTCAAATCAATATACCAACAATGACAAACCTAAATTTTGGCAAAAGAATAGAAATACTGGGATCAACGAAACTGAAAATGACTTACAAAATGAAAAGCCAGTTTTTAACTTGACAACCTCTATAGCAAAGACAAACCAAAATAGTGACCAAAACATCAAGTCAAATATCAATCGAAACAATAATCTCAACAATGGAGAATCAAAGCCACAAACATATCAAAAATCATCAAACTGGCATAGATTCACACCATTAGGCCAAACACTGGAATCAACAATGAGGGAACTTGTTGCAAGTGGTCTTATCACTACACAAGAAGCACGATTTTGGGATCCAAAAGTCAAACCACCATGGTGGAATGATGTAGATTATTGTAACTCCCATAACAATAAGGGACACAAGACAAATGATTGCATGGAATTAAAACATATAGTCCATGATCTGATTGACAACAAAAAGGTATATGTAGAGGGACATCAAAACAATAATGATCATACAGCCTTTAAAGATCCTTTACCAATTTATGATAAGGGAGAGTCATCTTCTACAAATAGTAAAGGCAAAAATATCAAATCACATTAATGATAACATGATCTTTTGTTTTTCTGAAGTAAAAAGTGATACTGCCACTGGTAATCACATTGATAACAACAAAACCAATGACATTATACCACTAGATCTAATCTTGAGCATACAAATATCCGACAATCAGATAAATGTTATAAAAATAAGAGAAAGACAAGACTATCAACCGGTTAATGTAATGACAAGGGGGCAATCCAAGGTAATTTTGAAGGGAGATGCACCTAAAAACACCACTCCACCTCCAAGACAATACAACATTATCAACCAAATTCAGAAAATATCAATACTTGAACTCCTTAAACTATCACCATCCCATAAGGAGGTTTTAGAACAAGCACTTGTTGCCACCACAATACCCAACAACCTAGATTTTTGTCAATTCCAAGCTATGGTGGGACATTTGACCACGCCACACTATCTATCGTTCTCTGAATAGGATGATGTGTCACTTAATCATCCACATAACACCGCCCTCCATATTGAAGTTTTTATCCACAAACATCATGTTAAAAGAGTCCTAATAGATGGGGGAGCTGGTTTAAATATTTGTACTTTAAATTTAATCCACGGACTAGGGTATTCAAATAGTGCTATTGATGCCCGAAGAAAAATGACAATAAAGGCTTATGATGAAGAAGAGGGATCTTCTAAAGAACTGATTGTTTTTCCCATTCAAGTGGGACCAATGGTGAAAAATATAGCATTCCAGGTACTAGAAAAAGAGTTAACCTACAATTAGGACATTTGTGGATTCATGAAATGCAGGTAGTACCTTCGACCTATCACCAATGTTTGAAATTTCTAGTTAATGGACAAGAGGTGACTATATCAATAGATTATAACAATCCTCAACATTGTAACACACTCATAACTTCTCATGACACCTTTGTGCCTCACAATAGGTAAGCATGCATTTCAAATTCATCAAATGGTGAAAATCATCCAAACATTACATCCAAGTGGGTTGAGAAAAAAGATAAATCAAAAGATAAAGTTTTGTTGAATCTACATTAATAGACAATAAGGATCCTCTAAATTATCTATCATAGAAATTCCAAGAAAGGGTCCAACTAACAGATAAAGGCATGGGACAATATTCTATCGTGCAGTCTCTTAATATTTCACAATTGATGCCATCTCCAAAGTCATATGGACAACCATCAATGATAAAACAACAACTATCATAACCTACCACGATTTTAGAGGAAATATTTTTGAAAGACGGTACTATAGAGGATGAATTAGAATACAAAGCTATCCTCGATTGGTTGTACAAATATGAATAAACATCAACATCAACAAACATCAGCATCAAGACATATAAGTATGGCAAAGGAAAGGCTATTTTAGAAAAAATGGGTTATGAAGGACAAGGACCTATTGGAAAATGGAAAGAAGGCATCATAGAACCCATTCATCCTCTTACTCTTTATTCAAAGGATAAGACAGGACTGGGTTACTCAGAAGAAGAAAAACAAGAAATTACTAAGAAGGCAGTTGAAAGAATCCTTCAAGTAAGAGATAGCTTTGAAACAGATTCTAATGAATATGAATGGGATCTATATTCTGATATATCTTACATAGATGTCTAAATTGATGTCATAAAATAATATGCACCTACACATGAGGAGGGACAGAGCTCAGGGTCTAGAGCACTTGTATTAGAATCACAACATATCGATGACTCAAGTGAGGATGAATAGACATCAAGTGAACTAGATAATCTCGAGGAAAGTAACATCATTGACCTCGACATCCCTAATGACAACTCTAACAAAATAACCATCTGAACCCTTACTGACATTGACCCAAGTCAATCCGATGACTTCTTGCCCTTAGTCCATCCCGAAATTATCAACTGGGAACCCATTGAACCTATAAATCTACCCATAATTTCAAATGATAATGCTATCATAAATTTCCTTTGTTGTGATGAACTTGATACAAGTCCTATCCATAAATCTCATAACAATGTAGTTCAACAGGAGGGTGTCAAATCTTCCAGTTGTAAAAATAAAAACAAGAATAATGGATCTAATGGTGAAAACCATTCTATGGCAGCATTAGATCTTGAAAAAGGAAAAATAAAGAACGCATCAAATGGTGAAAACCTCTTTGAGGCACTGAAAGATGGGAGATGTGACACCCTTCCAAAGCATTATTATGAAATTTCATCATTTCTGGTGGAGCCTACATAGTATATAAACATTGGTATAGAAGAAAGAGCAAAGATTTTAAGAAAGAAGCATTAACTTTGCTTGTTCATACTCCGATATCCCAGGTTTAGACCCAAATATTTTAATGCATTATTTTTCTTTGCCTATTGGAATCAAACCTATAAAACAAAAATTAAGAAAGATGCATCCACATGTCACATTGATGGTAAAAGTTGACTTGAAGAAGTTATTAGATGCAAGATTCATTAGGTCTATTGATTATGTTGAATGGATATCAAATATTGTACCTATATCAAAGCCGGATAATAGTATCAGGATATGTACAGATTTTAGGGATCTAAATAAGGCATGCCCCAAGGATGATTTCCCCTTGCCTAATATTGACATCATCATGGACTTAATAGTAGGGCATGCCATGTTATCAACAATGGATGGTTTCTTCGATTACAACCAAATCAAGATAGCACCGGAAGATCAAGAGAAAATTGCATTCACATGTCCATGGGGAAGCTTTTGCTAGAATGACATGCCCTTCGGGTTGAAAAATGAAGGGGAAAATTATCAAAGAGAAATGACCACTATCTTCCATGATATGATGCATACCTTTATGGAGGTGTAACACCCCTCTATTTTGCTTTCTGGACTGGACAGTGTGTCCTTATTTTTCTTTGATTTTTGTTTCTGGATATTCAGATACTATATTTTGTGTGTGTTTTGATCGCTATTTATAGAGCGACGAGCTATTTTATGTGATGTGATGTGGTTTATCTGATGCTTTAGTTGATATGCTTTAATTGGTGGGATGAGGTTAGTGGATATAACATGTGAGTGCATATGATATTATTTGAGTATTGTGGAAAAGTCAGTTATAATGATTGTATTGGTGAAGGGGACAGATTCGCATCACTCGCTTGCGAGCGCCCTATGATTCTGTGATTTCCTCTTCACGGTGTGTATTTTATGTTGTTTGTATTAGATGATTTTGTTTACTTGGTTTTTCAGGTTTGCAGGTACATGACATCGAATCCACTTGGTTTCATAGGTTTGAGCATGTCAATCCAACGGTTAAGTTGAACAGGAGATAGTAGCTAGGTAACTTGTGTCAAGTCTACACCCTAGCCATAGTGTGTTGTCAATCATGTGTGTTGATTCATTAATTACAACTTCCTTTAGGGTTACTTGGCGAGGAATTACAAATGGTATCAGAGCCCCAGGTTCATACACTAGGTTCCCTGGGTACATTTGTGTCATCTAGGTTGTCTCTGAGAGTTTTTAATGGAATTGTTAAGTGATCACATGTTCATGGCTTTTACTTTAGCATGATGTACTCTATGGAAAAGAGTAGCGTGAAAGAAACCTGATAAAAGGTTTTGGTGGGAAATTTATGATACGTATCCCATGGGTTATGGAATTGGACGTTCCTATAAGGTTGTCTTGGTTAGCCTACTTGTGCGATGGACTCACTCCGCATCACATGAGGGATATTATCATTCTAGTCGGACGTTGTTTCCTCCTTCCTCGTTTGGTGGCTAGTAACTAGTCACATAGTTATTGTATAGTGGAATTTTGAAGATTGTGAACTTTCTTTTTGGTTATTGATGATTTTTTTTTTCAGTTGATTGTGAGGGCCGACACTTTGTTATATTTGATTGTGAAGGTTTAGCCGCAACTTGTGAGCTTATTTTCTTATAACCCTACTAGTTATATATTTGATTCAGTGTTGAAATTATGCATATTTATTTCTTTATTGTTGAAATGGAACCTTAATTTTCTCTTCTTTATGAACTTGGTGGCCATGTGTAATGCCCCACCAAGTAATCCTAAAGGAAGTTGTAATTAATGACTCGACACACATGACTGATGACACACTATGGCTAGGGTGTAGACTTGACACAAGTTACCTAGCTACTATCTCCTGTTCAACTTAACCGTTGGATCGACACGCTCAAACCTGTGAAACCAGTTGGAGTCGATGTCATGTACCTGCAAACCTGAAAAACCAAGTAAACAACATCATCTGATATAAATAACATAAAATACACACCGTGAAGAGAAAATCACAGAATCGCAGGGCGCTCGCAAGCAAGTGATGCGAATTTATCCCCTTCACCAATACAATCATTATAATTGACTCTTCCACAATACTCAAATAATCTCATATGCACTCACATGTTATATCCACTAACCTCATCACACCAATTAAAGAATATCAACTAAAGTATCAAATAAACCACATCACATCACATAAAATAGCTCGTCGCTCTATAAATAGCGATCAAATCACACACACAAAATATAGTATCTGAATATCCAGAAACACAAATCAAAGAAAAACAAGGACACACTGTCCAGTCCAGAAAGAAAAATGGAGGGGTGTTACAGGAGGATTACGTGGATGATATTCTAGCTAAGTCATATTCCAAAGAAGGACATCTAGATATCCTGGGCAGAATTTTCACAAGGCTAGAAAAGTTCAATGTTAGACTAAACCCTAAGAAATGCGTCTTTCGGGTTACATCAGCAAAACTCTTAGGATACATAGTCAGAGAAAAAGGTATTGAAGTAGATCCAACAAAGGTAAAGGAAATAATGGAAATTCCACCACCCAGAAACATCAGTCAACTAAGGTCACTAAAAGGAAGGTTACAATCAATCAGGATATTTATCTCCCAGTTGGCAAACAAAATTCACCCATTTAATCATCTATTGCATAAGAATTTTGTGTTCAAATGGGATCAAGGGTGTGAAACAACTTTCAATCAAATAAAGCAATATCTAATGTCGCCACCTATTATCATGCCACATACAAAAGGAAGACCTTTAATACTATACATTACAACAACCGATATTTATTTAGGAGCACTGTTGGCACAAGAAGATTATGAAGGAAGGGAACAAGCCATTTACTACATCAACAAAACTTTGAATGGCTATGAAAGAAATTATACCTTCATTGAGAAATATTTTTTGGTAGTGGTATTTTCTACCCAACAGTTGTGGCATTACATGTTGACTCACACAATCAGGCTCATAGCAAAAATTGACCCATTAAAATATCTACTTAGTAAGGCTGCTTTAACAGGTAGACTGGCCAAATGGGTCATGCTTTTAAGTTATTTTGATATTCAGTATGTGGAAAGAAGAGCCATCAAAGGTCAATTGATCACCAAATAATTAGTTGAATCTCCTTTAACTCATGATCATCCTATGACAATGGAGTTTCCTGATGTAGACATTCTTACAGTAACAACACAACAATGGATACTTTACTTTGATGGATCATATACACAAAGAGGATCTGGTGCAGGAATATTGTTCATTACACCCCAAGAACACACCATCACAGAGTCTTATAGACTAATTTTTCCATGTACCAATAATGTGGCAGAGTATGAGGCATTAATCATTGGTGTCAAAGTGGCAATTGAATGGAAAATCACAGAGTTACAAGTATATGGAGATTCTCAGCTAGTCATTTATCAAGTAAATGATGAATATCAGATGAAAGATGAGAACTTGATCACCTATAAGCAGCTGATAGATGATCTCAAACAATACTTTTTCAATATCAAATTTGAGCAAATTCTAAGGGCAGAAAACAAAGCGGTAGATGTTGTGGCGACAGTTGCTTCTCTTTTGCAATTACTAGAGAAACATGGTCATTATGAGTTTATGGTAGAACAAGTATCTAATAATTCTTATAATAGTTCGGAATCCCAAACCATATACGATTTATATTTCATTGAATCCTCCATCTATGAAAAGACCTATGCTTACCTAAAATACAACATCCTTCCTCGCGATCTTTCCAGAAACCAAAAATGCAACTTCATCTGCCAATCTGCCCGACATACTTTAATCACCGACATACTTTATCATCGAGGCCTAGATGGTACTCTTCTCTGATGTTTAGAACATAATGAATATGAGACAACCTTACGTGAGGTTCATGAAGGTATTTGTAAAACTCATTCAAGTGGTATAACTCTAGCAAAGAAACTCCTCCGTTTAGGGTATTATTGGCCAAATATGGAGAAGGAGTCTTATCAATTTGTCAAGAAATGCCAAAAGTGTCAGATTCACAATAATTTGATCTACGCACCATCTCAAGAATTACACGCATTCAAATCAACATGGCCCTTTTGTCAATGGGGACTAGATCTGGTAGGAAAGATAAATCCATCTTCATCAAATGGACACAAGTTCATAATCACAGCGACCAAATATTTTACAAAATGGATAGAAGTAGTTCCTCTCATAACTATCACTGGAAAACAGATCTCATCTTTCATATTGAACTACATAATTTGTCAATATGGCATACCTTAGTTCATTATCACTGATAATGGACGACCATTTAAAAAATAGGATGTCCAAGAATTGTGTGAAAATTTTCATATCCAACATCGTTTCTCAACACCATATTATCCTCAGGGAAATGGCCAAGCAGGTGGGACGTGATTGGCATGTTTAGCTTAATCTTGCACTATGGTCCTATAGAACTAGCATCAAAACACCAACAGGAGCTACACCATATGCCTTGGTATATGGATAAGAGGCCATACTACCCATTGAGGTAGAGATTCCATCACTCTGTGTGTCACTAAAGGGAATCATTTTAGATGAGGATTATAGAGTGTCGAGGCTTCAAGCACTGGAATTGTTGGATGAGCATCGTCAACAAGCTGTCAATCATCTAATGGCATACCAACAGAGAATTTACAGGAGCTACAATCATACAGTCAAACCTAGAATCTTTCAGGTTGGTGATTTGGTCCGAAAAGAAAACCCTAGAAATCAGCAAGACAAAGAAAAGAAAGGGAAGTTTAACCTAATTGGCTAGGTCCCTTTGTCATCATATCAGTTTATGGATTAGGCGCTTATCAACTATCAACACCTAAAGGGGATTTGTTTGATGAACCTCTCAACAGTATCCATCTTAGAAGATACTACACCTGAATCACCTAGTGCATATTTCAAATGGCTTCCTTGATGAAAACCTGGCAAACAGGCATCTTGGTAATGGAAAAATATTAAAAAAAAATTAAAATACAAAAAAAAAAAAATTTAAAAATAAAAAATGAAAAAGTGCAATAAAAACATATAGTGAAAACTTGGAAATAGGTGCTATTTGTGATTTAACCAACTTTTCCATCTATTGGTACATGTCATGGTCATTACTTTCATCATCACTCTGCATCCATTATCATATCATTGCAAATGATCATGTCTCACCCTAGCTTGTGGGCAACATTTACACATCACTCGGGGCAATAAAACAACGAGATTAACAAAAAAACAATGATCAAAATGCAACCAACATAGAACATCAATCATTATCATGAACACTTTGGACATCCACATATGATAGTAGAAAAAAATAAAAAATAAAAATAGGTCAAAAGAGTCAGTCTCAAAAAAAAAAAAAAAAACATGAGTCTATGTCAGTCAAACTACGTGGTCTCTATGTGTATAACATAGGCAAGGCTAATCTTTGATCAGCCCCCAAGGCCCCTAGGATAGGTCATTAGGTTAGGTTTGGTCCAAAATCTCATAAAACAACAAAAACATCACAAAATCAAGATGGATAATCTAATCTGAATAATGATTGAAACAATTTAAGTAAAGGTTGGACATGTTGTATTTTTTATTATTTTTTTATCATTTCTTTGGAGTGACTCAATGATGTAATGAACTAGAGAAGATAGGAAGAAGAATGGTATTTTCATTTGTCTGTTGTTTGTGAATTAATTATTTAGTGTGTGAATTGTCGTGAGATGTGCTCTACAAATGTATCACTGATGACATTCGGAATTCACACACAGAAATAATTGATCCTTGTTTGTTTACGCAAGAAATGCTTAGGTTGTCTTGGTTTAATTATGCATAGATGCTTGTGTTCACTTGCAATATCAAAAATCATGAGTAATACTCAAGTCGTCAATGGTCTAAAATATACCATTTATGCTTGTACTCACTTTCAACATTTTTAAAGCTCTATGATGATACAAAGCACAAAAATACTGTTAAAATGCCAATGTTTACATGTAGTTGCATGATAAATTTAGATTACATTCATAAATAGTTTATACATTTGTAGAGTATTTTGTTACAAAAGTTTGTGAAAAATTCAAATTGATGATTATCAATTCTCATTAAAGATTGAGTATACTTGACATAAACAAAAACATCATCGTAACCATGTAGTTGCATCAACATTTTTCACATTAGAAAGCATTTTCTATTCATCATTCATACATTTTAACCAAATCATTTTGCATTCATCATATCATATTTCTCCATATCATATAAAAGTTCTAAAAGAAAATTTCAAAACTAAATCATATCATTGCATTTTTCATCCATCCACTAATTATCTCGCATATCATATCATTACATTCTCCATTTACATTTTATTATCAATACATTTATTAATTTCATCCATCGATCATCATACATCATACATCCATTCATCATTCATTATTTTATTATTACATCATATTATTGCATTTCCATCAATTCATAATGTATATCATACATCATCTATTTTCACATTTATATCAACATAGGAACATACATCCCATTTGCATCACATCATTACATCCACATGCATGTATAAAGACGATCATCATATAAAACAAAAATAATCATGCATCCATACATTGACATCATATATCCATACATCATTCATTAAATGGACCATCATAAACCATAGCATATCACATGATCATCTAGAATCAAGTAAATCATCACATGGCATGTAGAACATGGTAAATAAATGCATCCATCATAGAATAATAATAGAGCCCATCATAGATCAATAATAGTCTGCCGCATATCATGTAAATCATATAAAACATCAATATACAATGAAGTCTAAAATAAGGGAGATATATCATCAAAACTGGTTGGATCAAAGTATACAATCATGTCTCAAAAACAACACAGAGTCATATCAGCATCTAAGATCTATTGTTTCCAGATGGTGCAAGCATCATGAGACTAGTACCTCCACCACCACCAAATGGACCGGGATCTCCCGGATCTCTGCGAGGCGGGTAGGTCACACCCTCACTAACAATCCTGGTATGTGTCCTGCCTGACTATGAAGGAGCATAAGTCACTCTCCACTCAACAGGGACTGCATCATGATAATGACCCCTGTAAAACTCTACCTCTCGACCGACATGGAGAACCTCCCTCATATAATCACCAACACTGGTACCATCGGCAATCCGTTGTAAAGTATCTGCAATATCTTGTGCCCACTCTGTGATTTGCCTAGAACTATCCCTCTTTGTCGTCAATATGGCAATTTGTGTCTATGCATCTGCCAACTGTCCATGTACCTGTGTTAGAGCCTATGCTTGGGTTTGTAGCTGCATCTATGTCTGCACAAGTAACCCTATTCCTGAATAAGTTTCCCTTGTAGAGTTTGAATCTATACCTGGAGGGAGGCAATCTGTGTTTGATGATTCAAAGAAGATATCTCCAGTACTTTCCTCTTATGAGGCATACTAGTGGATGAACATGTATTGCCTGCCATAATACCTCTGCTACCATCCCGACCATCATCTCTGTCATCACTACTGCTCTCACCATTGCTACTCCCCTCACTAGCCTCACTACCGCTATCATCATCCTCACCACTACCCTCCACATCCTAGATGTCAACATCCTCCTCTCCACCCACATCCTCCACCTGCTCCTCCACCACATCCTTCGCTCATCTCCATCGCTAACCACATGCAACCACAACATCCTCCTCTACAAGTAATGGTTCTGGCTCATCAAGAATAGTGATCTGAGGGCATGGATGTAATGCAAGATAAGCTACATACTCCTCTATCACTGGTGCCTATGTAATATCGTGACATATGTCCCAAGCTGAAGGTTGTAAGGTGTGGTATCCCTCTACTAAGGTATCATAGGATAAACATGGCTGCCAATCTGCTACATCACTCTGACGTTAGGCATAATGTGCAACACCTTGGGGCATGAACAAAACAATACCATATTGCCTGTAGACCCTCTACAATAGGAATCTCTCTAAAATAAAGTGGGTCATGCCAATCAAGTACATAGAATCACACATGTATCTCATCTTTGCATCATCCTCATCCCAGTGCTCACAATCTAGATATGGGTGCCAAGTCACTACCTCTAATTCATTCAGTACACGCCTCCAATGCTCCAACTTACCCATCCTGGACTAGGTAAGTCGACCTCTATATCTGAAAACATATGGCCTAGTAGCAGGCCTATCTTGAATAGGCACTGGTCCTGTGACAGAAATGTGCTCCCATGCCCAAACCTGAAGCAAGGTAGCCCCTAATAATAAGCTTTGTCCTCTCAAATAGATATTTGAATGCAAGTCATGATACAGATGTGCGAGCATGCACATCCCCCAAGCATATCTAGTCCTATGCATGATCATACTCTCAAGTACACGGCCCCATCTGATAGATAGTCCCTTTGACCTACAATCAAGACAAAGGAACCCTCCAATAAATCCTGCCATAACTAAAGGTAAGGTGGCATAAGAATCCATCATCTTTCGCCATGGAATCCACATCCTAGTAATATGCTCATCCTAAAAGACTCTAAGAAGAGCATCTGTCCCACCCACCTCTTGTGAATCATACACAACAACCTCTCCAACAAATGGTATCCACAAAATATGCCAGACATCCTCTGGGGTGATTGTCATCTCTTCGGTGGGTAAGTGGAAGGTGTTATGATCACTGTGCCACCGCTTGACTAAAGTTGTGAGAAGACCCCGAGTAATCCTAATCTAGGCCATGTCAAGAAGAGAAGCAAGTCTACACCGAACAATAATTTGTGTCTCATCTGGTGTCAACTATGGAATCAAATCAAATGTCCATGGGAAATTTTCTCAACTCTAGAGGTTATCCAGAGACTCTTATCATCATGAAATGTTCAAAATTAGTACACTATGTTAAATATCACATGTCATTATACTATCAAATCAAATCAGCTCTTGGTATGAATTTTGATCAAAATTCATGAGAAAACGTCACCAAACCTCACCTATCATGAGGTCATTATTATCAATCTAAATTGTACTTCACCTAACATGAGGTCAATTTATCAAAATCAACCTCGCCTATCATGAGGTTCATCACAAATGAGATTATTCCTCACCCATCATGTTAATAATTCTTATCTATCAATCATTAGAATCAATCATCAGGGTTATTTAGATCATCAAATCATATCAAACCAATGGGTTGACATGATCGGAATTGACAAAATCAAGTTTAAAATTTGAAAAATTTTGCAAATTTGACTTGGATGTGCTAAAACAGGCATTCAAAGCGCTAAAAGATCAGAAGCGCTATTTCATCAATCAGAAGTGCTAGAATAGTTTATCAAAGTGCCATATCACTCAAAAGCTATTTCACGAGGTCAAAGTGCTGAAACAGTCGCTTGAAGCGCTAAATTAATCACTGGAAGCACTAATCTATCCTACCATTGTGCTAATCTTTTCAAAGCGCTAATCTATCCTATCCTACCATTGTGCTAATCTTTTCAAAGCCCTAATCTATCCTATCCTGGCACTAATATTTCCAAAGTGCCAAATTAGCCTACCAAAGCACTAAACTACCTAATGGAAGCACTAATTTTCAGAAGTGCTATAGTGCAAACTTGAAGCACTAAAACTATGAATAAATTAAAAAATGTAATTGGAACAAAAAATGAGACAAAACACAAATTACGAGGAGGTCTAGGGGTATGTACCAAAGGTTTGTAAGCTATTGGGCGCTGATGACGTCGCACTCCCTCGAACCGGTGGGTGTGGTAAGGGATCGACATCTTGCTCCAAAGTCACAAATATCTCTCTCACAAAGTTTCAAAAGTCAAAATGCATAAATGATTTTGAAAAAGACCCTTTTGACCTTTTATAGGTTATTAAAGGTGGGTTTATGGTGGGATTTTTAAAATTTTAATTTTTATTCAGAGATTAATTTAAATTCATCCAGGGACAAAATTTCTACACCAAATATCAGGAGATAAATTATTTTATCATCAAATCATCATAAAATCATTGGAATTTTTTTTTTAAAATCCAAAAAATCCAAAAAAATCATAAAATCATTAATTTATCTCCCGAGGGGGCATATATTCATCAATCAATTGAAAATCAAGGTCTGGGGCATACTGAAATTTTTTTGTCGATACTAACAACAACAACAAAATTTTCTTTGAAGCAATGTGTAAACACATCACTTCAAAGAGGGGCAAAATGTATACACCTAAAAATGGTCTAGAGAATCCAATTGATTAAATATGATTTATTTGAATAATTGCCCTTAATTCCTCTACTATTAAAATAAATAGAAATATTTATTTATATAGTTCATCTTAAATTCTTCAATCTTTATTCTTTTATTTTCGTCTTAATTAAATGAACAAATTTCACTTTGTTTTATTTAATTATCATAATTAAATTCATCTACTTTTAAATACATAGAAATATTTATTTAAGTATTTCACATTCTAAATCTTATATTCTTCAATTTTAATTAAATATGCAACTTCAATAGTTTGTATTATTTAACTATCACATCATTCAATCTTAAATAATTAAACAAGGTTAAATACTTTGTTGTTTAATTATCTTGTCCCTTCTATATTTATTTAATAAAAAAATCTCATAGTTTATTTTATTAAATTATTTATCCCCTTTTTACTAATTTGAATAAACCAAAAATATTCAAATAAAAGCATAAATCAAATTTCCTCTATTCACTCACCAATAATCTAATTAATTCAATTGGTATTCATGGGAAGCTGTGAAGACAAATTGGAGACAAATTGGAAATCAATCTCTCAATCGTTTTCCTCTGATCCTTCCTATCATCTTGCCTAGTGTTTTCATGGGGAGGACCCATTCCCAAAATCTTCTCAATCTTCTCAATCTCTCACCATTCAATTCTCCAGATTTGATCCAAGCCTTTGCTTTGTTGCCCCTGTGCAAATCCATTGTAAGGAAATCTATAAATACACCCTTTCACTACAAGAAATGGATCCCAACTTTGTGTAATCTTACTCTGTAGGAAATAGAGCAATCAAGCAATCAAGCAATTAGCATAAAATCATTTAGCAATAGCAATCGTAGCAATTTAGAATCATAATCATGGCTGCATCTTAGTTTTACTATAGCTCTCATCATAGTTTTCATGTCAATTTAGATTATAGAAGTTTTCTTTATCATTTAGATATTATCAATCATCACATCATTGCATTTAGCATCATTCCATTCTCTAGATTGGCATTTTAACAATCAAAAGTGCTTACCAAATCTGAGAGCCCTCTATGATTTAATAAATATTTGGAGATAGGAAACAATGAGACGCTTTCAAGTTTTTTGTGCTTTTAATTAGTTAATTACTATAGAATCTTTGATATAATTTTTCATTAATAAGTGTATTTATCTTTGTTACTTATTCACACTTACAGTACTTACTATATCAGAAAGTTAATCTATCAAGAATTTGGCTAACTATTCTTTATTGATGATTTTGTGGTTTAGTGTGTCGATTTTTGGGTCTATACTTCACCGCAAGAAGGGGTATAACTCTACACTTTTAATCATATCATTATGACTGGATTCTATAGCTATATTCAAGATCTTAAGAAGTTTTGTGAAGCATACAGGAAGATATCAATGACAAAGTTTAACTTTGTATGTCACTTTCATCTCTCTATTTAGTTTATCAGTGTGGGAGATTTCACATTTCCTTAAGAAGAATTTTTTGGTACATTGTGTTTCTATATTTAGTCTCACTGATGTCAGTGAAATATGAAATTGAAGAAAGATCAAATCTAGAAGTTTCCTCTATTGGGAAGCATATGCATGATTGGATTTTTTATGATTAGGTCCAATTCTTGGCCAACCTAATACATGATATGTGTTGAGAAGAATAAATATACACTGCAGATGTTAGTTGGATCTATTTTAGATACATACTAACCTAAATTAAGTATTGCACATTTTCTTGGGCATGAAGATGATTTTGAATCATGTGTGGTGCTGACAAAAGCTATTTTGGATTGTTTTTGTTTACATATAATTAGGCCAACCTAATTGATGTGTGTGAATGTATTTGATTATATATATGAGATATTTTGAATTGAAGATAGACAAATGAGTGACCATAAATAAAATATCAGGTGTGAGTGGTCTTAGATGATGCGAACATGTGCATTCAATGGTAAGAGTTTAGAATCAGAGCAAAGTTGTTGAGCGGCTGCTAAGTAGAGTAGTACTTCATATTCAAAGCTTCAAATGAACTGAAATATAGCACAAGGAAGGTAAACTTTGTATCAGTTCATACTTTGGAAACTTGTGCCATTTTGTATTGTATTTAACTTTGGCTTTGAGCCTTATAAGGATAGTGTGTCCTGGAAATGAGCCCTTGTAATATACTATATCCGGATATAATATATTGTGAGCTAATCCTCACTGTGGCTTTTCCCTTTTTAGGTTTTCCACGTAAAAATCCTAGTGTTAATGTGTTTTATGACTTTCTGGATGATTCATGATTTCATTCTTTATTTCAGTTAATATGTTTTGGATGATTGGATAAGTTGTGTTCAAAATTTTAATAGAATGTTGATTCACCCCCCCCCTCTTAATCTGAATGTTCAATAGGAAGAAATTTAGTATGAAGTGTGTTGATTCAGTATATTGAGCACCACTGGAGTCGTATTTCCTACATATTGTAGATGCACTATTAGCAATTCAAATATTGGAAGTGAGCCAAACCCTTTTTCCTATTAGTGAGAAATTTCTTCTATCTTTCTTATTATTTAGATAGTGAGTCCTCCGGATAGTGATTCCAAAAGGTAGTGAGTCATTATGTAATATGGTATGACCGGTTATAATATATTATGAGCTAATCCTCACTATGGTTTTTTCCTTTTTTGATTTTACATGTAAACATTTGGTGTTCATGTGTTATGTGGTTTGATGATTACTTTCATGGTTTCTTTCCTTACTACAAATTGAATATGATGCTTTAAATAGATGCTTAAATGTTTAAGTGGTTTTAGATAATATTAATTCACCCCCTCTCAATATTTTAGGTGTTCAATAGGCTCATGTATCCTACAGGTTTAGTTCTTGTTGCCAAAACTTGGTTGCAAATGTATATGATTAGAAAGAATGCCATACTTGCATTTAAAGACTTTGAGAAACACAAAACCATTCTCATGTATTCACACCTTGTTATAGAAATAAATTTTAAGTTATTGATACACCATGCCAAACCAAAAACAAAAGAACTATGGAAAGTTAGTAGTGTCAATTATGAAGCAATATTGAATACTCTAAATGTAAGAGATGACCCTTTAGGCACACTTGAGTAGCATATCTAGCTCATACCATATGGGATAGGTATATGATCATTTCTATGTTTTATTGATATTCATGTTTAATTTTAACCATCATTGAGACAAAAGTAGGTTGTATTTTATGTGTCAATGATTCTTAACAAATGTAGGTCTTTTTGGTGGACAATACTATATGGATATTTTTCTTGAACATTGTGTAGACATTCAATGTAATTCATAAGGAATCATCTTCTTGATATACTTCTACCTCTTGAAGTAAAAGTATTTGAACAATACCAACTATCACTAAAATTTGAATATGTTGATAATACTAACAATCACTATTTTTTTAGGATTGCAAGTTTATACTAGATGCATTTTTATGTAAGATAATAATAATCCATTCAATGAAATGAAAAGTGACCTTCTCTAGCATTTACCTACCTCCCTCAATGTGTCCATGTTGCTCATTTGGAAAAAATACTAAAAATATATATTTTTTGCTTTTAGGGCTCATTATAGACTACCCCAAAAATAGCACCCCAAAATGATTGGGTGAATTTGGAAAAAAAAATACCTTAAATATAATGTACCTTTCTACCTCGATGTGTCCACACTACCCATTTGTCAAAAATACTAGAAATTTAACAATTTTATATTTTTTCTCTTAGGGCTCTTTAGAGATTACTCCAGATTAGTGCACTCTTGAATCATGGGGGGACTTAGGAAATAAAAGGATGCCTTCCCTAGTGTTTATCTTCCCACCTTGATGTGTTGGTATACTTGGTTTCACTCCTTGATACACAAAACAAAAAAATGTTTCTTTCCATTTTCGCACTGCTTTCCACTGGCAATTTTTGCAAGAATTCATGACACTAGAACACACAAATAGTCTTAATTTGACAAAAAATGAGAGAGGTTTGTTTTAATTTATTTTATATCCACCTATAAATCTATACAAATCATTCCTACGTTCCATGAGCTCCTAGAACGACTTCATCATAGTTTGACATTTTTTTGTTTTTAGGGCTCTTTAGAGACTACCCTAGAAGGAGCACCTTGGAATGATTAAGTGAGTTGGAAAATGAAAATAGAGATTATATATCATTTACCTACCTACCTCTATGTGTCCATGTTTCCCATTTGTCAAAAATACTTAAACTTTTACATTTTTTGTATTTTTGCTCTTAGGACTCTTTAGAGACTGCCCTAGAAAAAGCACCACAAAATGATTAGATGACTTGGAAAAAATAGACATTAAATAGCATTTACCTACCTACCTAGATGTTTCCACACTTCCCATTCATCAAAAATACTAAAAATTTAATAATTTTGCATTTTTTCTTTTAGGGCTCTTTCGAGAATACCCCAAGTTAGTGTACTTTGGAATCATAAGGGGCCTTGAGAAAAATAAGGTCTTCCCTATTGTTTTCCTACCCAACTTTATGTGTTGGTATACTTGGTTTCACTCTATGATGAACAAAACAAAAAAATCTTCTTTCCATTTTTGCACTACTTTCCATTGACATTTTTTGCAAAAATACATTTGACGCTGGAACATACAAATGGTGTTAAGTTGACCAAAACCAAGAGAGATTGGTTTGAAGTGATTTGATATCCACTTGTAGGTATATAAAAATAATTTCAATTTTCCACGAGCTCTGAGGACGACTTCGTCATAGTTTGACATTTTTTTTCTTTTAAGGCTCTTCAGAGACTACCCCAAATAGTGCACTCCAAAATGAACGGGTGACTTGGGAAATTAAAAGAGGTCTTCCATAATGTTTACCTACTCAACCTTACATGTTGGTATAGTCATTTTTTTCTCAGAAAACATGAAACAAAAATTTCTCAATCTTTGGAGAGTACCACGAAATAGTGTGCTCCTCATTCATCAGGCAACTTGGGCAATGAACATGGGCCTTTCCTAGCATTTAATTGTCCACCTTGAAATGTTTGTATTGTTTTATTGTCAACACTACTAAAAATTTTACAATTTTCTAGGATTTGTTTCAACAATATTTTTCCATGGGCAGCCTAGGGTTGTCCAATATTCATGTTTAATTTTTACCATTGTTTAGTCAAAAGTAGGTTGGAGTTTATGGTTTTTAACAATTCTTAATGAATATAGGTCTTTTTGGTGGACAATACTATTATGCCAAAAAGTGATTCAAAATAAAAGTTATATTAGTTTGCTTCAAAATTGTAGACACATTCAATGTAATTTATAAGGAGATATCTTCTCCATATATTTCTATAGATCTTGATTTATAATCTTACATTTCATTTCAAAGAATGAGCAGTTCAATTTTTTGTTCATGTTTTTATAATCCATACTTTCATAATATTTATATGCAATAATTTCTCATCACAAGCTTTGAGTAGGACGTGAGGTTACGATGGCGATGTATCCAACATTGGAGTTCATGTTGCTTTCATTGATTAATTAGTTTTAGTCAGTGTTCTTTCTATTTTTTAACCTTTTTTGTAATATTACAATGGAGGTTTCTTTGAGAGTAGCAATGATTTGAGATGCATGTGTAGCATAGAAAATTATGCACTCTTGAAAAAAGAGATGATTTGACACTTAATTTAGACCCATTTTGGCACCCTTGCATTAATTATCCTTCAAAATCATCATTTATAGGCCCCTAGGACCCATTATTTTGGAATTTTGAGGCCCATTCCACTTCAAAATCATTTAAAATCTATCATTTGAAATCTCAAAAAATTCAAAAACCCACCTCAAAAACTTAAGGTGGGACTCATTCGCCACCTTGCACAAATGAGTCCCCTTAGGTGGGACCCATTCACCAAGGGTGGCGAATGAGTCCCTTTTGAGGCCTTTTCCAAATCTGAGTGGGAATTCATCAATTTAATTCAAATTTTTGGTGAATGTCGGCCTTTGGGATCTAAATAACAGTCAATTAGGTGTTGATGCCTATAAAAGCAAGCTTCTAAGCCATTTTTATCAATTTTTAAGCACTTTGAGCAAGCATTTTCAAACATCAAGTATCAAGAGTCTTCAAGCAAGTTCTCACAAGAGCATTCAAGTTTCAAGAGCAAGTAAGGTTGAAGCTTTGGAGCAGCATTAAAGTGTTTTTGCAGGTCTTCAAGCTCACTTTAAATCAAGATCTAGCATTGTCAAGGGTTGATCATGGATGCCTATGGTGAATCATGATGGATTCGAGGTTGGGGAGATGTAACTAGCCATCAAGCCAATCCTAAAGACTTGTTTCCTAAGTGATTACATCCTCCATTATCACTCTACATTCAACCTAAGGAAGGCACTTGAGCATCATTGGGATTCATTTAGGGTGATTGAAGATCATCACAAGTGAACCATTCATCTCTTCATTTCCATTCTTGCATCTTATTCTATCATATTAGGATAGGATTGCATCATATTTTAGATTTCCTAGTCTTTGACTCACTTGAGGCTAGGATTTTCATGCACATTTTATTATCTTTTTCAAGGTTTAATTACAAAACTAGGGGTTTGACCAAGGCAAACCCCCCATTACCAAATCAAGCCAAATTTTGTTTTGCAGGTGATTTTCACAGGTTCGGATTTGGAACTCAAGCTAGAAGAGAAGGGTAGGTGCTAAGGTGCAGATCAAAATTTTCAAATCCTGAGAAACCTAAACTGGACTGATTCACCAAGAGTGGTGAATGAGTCCCACTATCGTTGTCTTTCAGATCAAGTTGTATATTTCGATACCCTTTTTCTTGAAACAGGCTCTTGCATAGAAATTCAGATCTGAGATTGATTCGCCCAAGTTGGTCAAAAAGTCAGCATTTCCAGAATTTTAGAGTTATTTCCAATCCTTTGGAGGTTTCTAGGTGCACATTTCTAGTTTTGCAATTTTCTATTATATTTTTACTTGCATACTACACTGTGTTTTCAAACATTTCTTTTTCCAAGTTTACACTTGGTGGTGAACCACTCATTTACATCATTCAATCCCCCTTAGAAAATTCCCTTTGCTAGATTTCAATCTTCTTTGCATTGAAATCTCAAGGATTTGTTCTTGAGTGAAAGATTGAAAATAGCCTCTCTCCTTTTAGGTCCAAAACCATAGAAGCGAAAAGAGAACACCCTATTTTCTATGTTTCAACATGTTACAAAGCAAGCATATTAGGGTTATATATTAGTTGTGTATCTAGGATATCTTAATAGCAAGATGCATTGATGTATTTGTACATGAGGACATTGACAAAATTATATGGGCATTATTAGTTATATTGATTATTATGATAGTTTAAAGATGATATAATATGTATTTATACATGAGGACATGGAAAATATGATACACGAGCATTATTGGTTATATTGATGGTAGAATGTATGCAAAATATGATGATTATGAATGTCATGTGTATGTAGAAAAATGTCATGTGTATGTGTAACCATGATTAAGTGTGTTGAACTCATGTACAAATAATGATGATTATGATGAAAAGATGCATATACTAACAAATCTTATTAGTATTCTCCTACTTATGTATGTTCATGAATGTCAAATGTATATATTTTTCACATCAAAATCACTCACACATTCCTATATTGGTTCATGTTGGCACACCTAGGATTACTAAGCATCCATGTTATGATTGACAACATTAGAAAAATGGTCATAAAACTTGGTTAAGTTTCCCAAGTCAACTAAATTTAACACTAGTTCATAGATGGATTTCCAATTGTAATTCATAAGCTCTATGAAAGTACAATTTCATTAATATATAACATGTTATTGATCATAACTTAACCATTCTAAAACTAATTATACATTCCACTTTTAAGTTTCAAAGTAGAAAGACATGTACACAAGGAACAAATTAGATTAAATATCAATTTTTATATATAAAATTATAGAATAATTATGTATGTGCATATAAAAATTTGGCATATATGCCAACTCAAAACAAGTTTTACAAAATGTGGCATATGCCATCTCAAGATCTACATATAATATACATGTCAAATAGCTATAAATATCAATCCCTAAATGTCCACAAGTGACCTTATATGTCTCTAAAAAATCCTAAAATTGTGATGGATAGTCAAAATCAAGCCTCCTCAAAGTATTTGGTGGCTTTGAAGTTGGTTGCATAATAACAATTCAAACAACAAATTAGATTAATTATATCAATAGTTGACAAGTTAGACTACTACATAGAAACTTATATACTATAAGTTAAAATTGTCAAATTAACATCAAAATCACTATATTGAACTATATTTTACCTGAAATGGAATTCTTGGTTACCTTATCTCTTCTTCCTTTTTTCTGAAAGACGTTCTGCAAATGATTTCCCCTAGGATGATCAGGAGTCCTAATGTATCACAATGGTAGAGGATTCATCACATTACTAAATTGGGCAAAGGACTATAGCAAGTAAAATAAAATTAATACAAATTAATATATAATTATTGAAAATTAAGCATAAACTAAACATATATATCTACTCCTATATAAACGTATATAATAATATAAAATAAACACATACCTCATGTGATTCTTTGTTTGTTTTTGTAGAAGGGCTCATTATGGATGAACCAACTATTATAGTTCCCTATATAAAAATGACAAGAATGTAATCTACTATAAACACACATGTACATATAATCATAATATCAAGAATATAAAATATATATACCTATTGTAATGCTTCTTCCAATATTTTAGATGTAGTCCTCATGGATGTAAAACTAATAGGTTGTATAAAAAAAAGAATACATAATACTATCAATCTATGTATATGTATAATCATAATAGATTTGAAAAAATAACATCTAAATAACAATTTAAATGATATGCATATACAATAAAAAAAGTGTATACATGTATGTGCAAAAAAATATACTGTATAAATCTCTAGGCCAAATGAAATGGCCATAAGAGTGCACTCTTAGACATGTGTAATCTGATTCTCTATCATCAATTGTTAAATCTGGCACATAAATATACATTACTAATATCTCTTATAAAATATACATTAGCAGTATAAAATTACTTTAAGTCTTACCATTCTTTCTGGTTCATAAGATCCAACATCCTCCTCCTCTTTGGCACATAGTGACTCTACAAGATGTGCACTATCCTCTATTTTCTCATCTACGTCTAACATACAATGGACCTCATAATCAGATGTTTACATCGAAGGCTCAGTAGGTTGTGTAAGAAGACCTAAACATATGTGGTTGTGCATACTGCACTGATGGGGCACACAAATATGTGGAGAAGAGGAGGGTCTACCAACATCAACTGATCTAATAGGTGTATCACTATCATATAGTTGAGAAAATTGTGACTGTGTCATCAAATGGCTAGTTAAAGCATGTATGATCATGATACTTTGATATGCTACATCTGCAACAATCTATGGGTGTTGTGTTGGAGGTGGCAGAGCGATAGGAATAGGGGGAATAAATGGGTTTACTTGATTTTCCCCTAGTCTATCATGAGGCATTCCTCTACCCACACCTTGGAAATCCCTCATATCAAAGTAGTTCACATGCTTACCCATTATAAATTCAACATATAGTTTTTGAATAAAATATTGGGGACACTAAGATTGTTGTTGGGTGGTTTATCAAAACCATCCACCAATTATCACAAAAATTATCTAGGATACCCTGATGTGTGCACCATTTAATCAAATATTTGGGCTTATGCACATCAATGGGTTGTCTAGATTTAGGATTGATGAAAATTTGGGCTAATTGGGATTTAGAAATTTTTAGTTCCCTCACCTAATCATATGATAAGCCATCAACATATTGTTGCCTCCTGAACTCTCACCACTCTAAAATGGAAGTATGTTGGTTGGTGAGGGTTTCAACATTAGAAATTATTGATTTTAAAGTGGTTGTCATTTTATACAATTGAGGGTGCCTATGGTATAACTAGAAAATATTCATCAATTCAGTTAGATTGCCATTGATTAAGTCATGAATTGGAGAAGGATTTTGTAGGAGAGGATTTGGTGCTGGAGAAGAATTTGGTCGGGCAAGGTTTGGTGGTGGAGGAGGATTTGGATTTTCATCCATGGAAGCACCTAATTGATGCTAAAAATAAAAAAATTAATAAATTTTAATTATAAACTACAATGTATATACAAAAACCTAATTTACACTAAAATTGTTAAAAAATAATACTAGAACAAAAAAAAGGAAGAAAAACAATAAAAATTGGCATACCTTGCAAGAGAATTGATAAATTGATGATTTTGAAGAATGAATATTAGTTGTTTTCAGATACCTCTTTTCCCCACTCGCTCTCTCGTCATTGTCATGGGTAAAAATGAGAAGTTCTACTGCATTTTTTAGTACTATTGGAAATAGATATCCATTTCATTTGGTATGGTTTCTTAAAACTAAAGTCAGTTAAAAGAGATAATATATTATATATGAGATAATAATATATTATTATATTATATTATAATAATATATCATTATATTATATGTTATAATAATATTCTATATTATATATTAATAATAATTACATAATTATATATTAACTATATAATATAATAATATTATATATTATATAGTATATAATTATTTTTTTATGATTCAGTTACAAACATATATTCATTTAGAACAGATAGTTGTTTCTTGACGTATGTTTTTTTTTTAGTAAGTCAGTTAACTCATGATATAATATAATATATTATAGTATTATATATTATATATATTTTTTAAATTTTTTTATCGGCAAAAGGTATAAGCCTAGGTATTTATATTATTTATATAAACAAAATTACAAAATACCAGAATTATAGTACTAGTATAAAAGCTTCATAGATATTTTGCACATATCTATTCATATAAAAATATGTGTTGCAACTATTTGATAATAAGAATATGAACATAGCCAACATTTCCTTCACATATTTCATAGATGTATATCATTTTTTACATTCTAATTTTTTTCACAAAACACCATGTCTTCTACTTCTTCACTCCATCATATGTTCTGCATTTTCATTATCATTTAGAGCATTTACATTTAAATCAATGAAATTATCAACTTGCTCTTCTTCCCCAGCTTCTCCAAAGTTTCCAGGAGGGGAAAAATGAGGAATTGCAGCTTGTCTTCTTGTATGGTGGGCCTAATGACCCAAAATGTAGGAGAAGGCATAATTTTTTTCTTTGATTTCTTCAATCATTTGTTGACCCAGTTCTTCAGAATGCAATTGTATCATACGAAGCATCAACCATGGATTGTCATCTCTTAATCCCTTTTTTACTACTCCATACACTGCAGCAAAACCTTTCTTATCTTTGAGCTAACTTATGGGAAAAATTCCTTCTATACTTGCTTCCACCAAATCCAAATTATATTTTTGAACTGCTTGTAAAAGATCATTTTCATTCCTTGCATCTGGAAGGACTGACACTTCATACACTATTCTCAAAGCCACAAAAGATTGTAGGAAATCCATTGCATTTGATAGAAATATTGAAAGCAAATTAGTAGGAAATAAGAGCCTAGGAGAGTCTGGTTGAACTATCTCCTCACCTATCACAGATTTAATGCAATCTACAATGCTTGGACAGGTAATATTGAAAAATTGTGACATTTACTCTTATGTTACCTCCTCCGAGAATGGGATCTCATTCTTCTTTATTTCCACTGGAACTCTAAAATTCTTTGTGTTATATTCCTTGGCCATTTGAAACAAAGCCTATTGATTAGATCACTTTTAAAAGTTTTTCCCTCACACCCTGCAGCGTTAGAAATCCAACACTAAAAACTAAATCAACAACCAGAATAAGTCCCACCAAAAGTCATGGAGTCTAAATTTGAAAATTTCCAGCCTCTACAAAAGAAAAACCAGCAAATACCAAGAGAAAAATCAAGCAAAAATAGAGGACATAACTAGAGTAAATCTTCGCAATACCAATGAGAAAACTAGAAACTTACAGCTTTGCAACCCTCTTGAAAAGTCGACAAAGCATTGACCAACACAAACACCATGCCACCTTGATATTTCAATATGTCTTTGGCTCCTTAGTAACCATATCTTATCCAGAATATGTTTTAATAGCAACCAGAGATGCCTTTTCAAAGACATGATGACATACCATGGCTTGAAAAATGTCATCATAAATGAGTAATGCAAAAATTCGCTTTGGAGGTAACACATGAGGTTTCGAGCTTCTCAAGCTTGAAGCAAGACTTAAATATTTTATTATGCTTGGCCCTTCTTAAAATGATTTCCTTTGCTCTTCATATTCTTGCCAAGTGGAAAATAACACACCTTTTACTGATGTTCAATTTGTACTTGCCTTCAATCCGCATGAATTTGAAAGATTGCCTCTGATCACAATATCAATATGTATATTTGTACTTTGTATATAATATATATTTATTATATTTAATATCTATTTTATATTATATATATTAATATTATATTAATATAATATATTAATATTATATTATAATAATATAGTATATAATATATTATTATAATATATTAATATTATATTATAATAATATAATATATAATATATTATATATAATATATATTTATTTTTTATATGATTTTGTTAGAAACAAATATCTATTTTAGATGGATATATATGTTTTGCTTTGGTTCCTACCATGGCAAAATGTACTTTTTCCCAACCCTAGTAAAATTTCAAAGTGGAATTTCACATTTTTGGGCAAATGAAAAATGCCTTTTTGTCATATCACTACATTCTAGACCCCCATGATATTGCACTCACCCTGATTTAAAGTCACTATCAAATCTAATATATTTACATGTATATATTCTATGGATGTATCTATTTTTTTGATAGAGAAACCAAACCATAAAATCTAATCCACATGTGGAATAAAGGATGGATTGAGTGTTATTTTACAATTGAATGGAGAGGGAGGGTGCTATTTTGGCAGAGATTCAAACTCGAAACTTTTAAAGTTTTGAATCTTGTGAAACTTTTGGGCTTCCAATTTATTGAATTGGATGTAGCAAATATCTCAAATGGGGTTTTGATTACTCGACATGGATCTTTATAGCATAGCATGTTGGTGTTGCTATCATTGGTGTCGGTTCGATGAAAAAACACTATTGTGAAAAGGGCTTGGATTCATAATTTGGGGAGCGTGTTCTTGGATTTCCTCATAGTTATATTATTTTGAGTTATTGTTAGAAGCTACATCATTTTATATAATTTTTACTTATAAGATTAAAATTGGAAACATTTTAAGAATAGAGAACATGAGGCAATGGGGGTGGAAAGAAGCATGTTATGCATACTAGTAATTGCACCTTTATGTGCAATGGGTATGCCAAAGAGGTGTGGAATTTGAATTAGGAAAATATTTGGTGTATTTTTTACATACATTTTTATAATACATGAGGTTGATTGGTAATTAATTTACAAAATGATGTTGTTTGTCCAATAAAGAGCTCAATGAAAAAGTGATAGCTTCAAATCAACTATGCATCCTCTTACAGTGATCCAAACATAACTAAAATAAAAACTTAAATTGAGGAAGATAATAAGGCTCCATTACCAACATGATCATGTTATGTTTGTAATAGAGAGAGAGAGAGAGAGATGGATAGAAAGAGGGAGAGATAGAGGGGGGAAGAGAAAGAGAGAGGGGTGTAAGGAGATATAGGAAAAAATAGAGTGATCTACATTATTGGTGATTTTTCCAGTAAAACCCAACAATTCTCTAAAAAGTGGTCAGCTCTTATAATGAAGAAAGTGTAAGGTTAGTGGCCAACATGATGAGCCTAGGATTTTTTGATCCTTACTCCTTCACTTTAGGCTTTGTTAAACTAGGGAGGGTGATCCCAAATATGCTTACATAAAATATGTGCAAGTGATAACATATTTATAAACAAATTGATTGCTAGTTAATGCAAATAAACTCTATCCCACCAAAGATTCGGCAAATCCTTTAAGTGAGTGACTACTTACTTGCTACGAATCAAAGATACCTCCAATCCATACTACTTTCTGAAAAGGATTTTAAGTGAATATTGTTCTTATTTTAAGTTCATGGTTAGGTATGCCATATGCTCATTCTTTATGCAAGATTTTCTAATAAACTGACCAGTGTCTTATCAATTGGAACAATGGAGTCAAATATGTAAGAACCTGAAATATATAAACTACTAAAACTTAGAGATAGATAAAATACCCTCATAATTGCTTTGCAATTTATGAAAACTCATAGTTCCTAAAAGAAACACTCAATAATTATCAATCCTAAGCAATTTCATACAAAGTTTATATCCGCTTCAAGCATTTTAATCAACTCCTTGAGTCAAAGCTGAGAACATAATAGTACATTAAAATATAACCATTTGAAGATAAATGATAACACCATTGGCATTTTTCATTCATAACTGGTAAGAAGTATGCATAGGAGAGTATTTGTTTCTAGACAAAGATTCGTTTCTATATTAGTAGTCTACATAAAACCTATTTAAGACTATTACATACAGGACCTCCTTCCCAAGATAATCTACTAGCCTACTTATCCATACTCTATTTTGAATTCCTTTTCTGAGCTTAGCATCTACCCTAAAACCTTCTTGAAACTTAAAAGTCTGACCACTATAATGAGCCTAAAAATCCCTTTTATAGAATAAGGGAGCAACAAGCATCAAGCTCAATTACATTTACATTTACATTTCATTTCATTTCAAGATCATTTTCCATAGAATTTGAGACTTCCTTAGTCAGTTATATGCAATCATTGGAAAAATGGAAGAGTAAAAGACCAACATTCACATGATTTGCATGTAGACACACCAGCTCCTCATTCCTGCCAATCAAGGAAGATTCTCCACTAGTAGCTCTAGTAAAAACATACATATAACCCTGCTCTAGGAAGTCTAACACCTCTCCAACACACCAGCCTAGAAAATCTCCACATCAACACTAGAAACAAGAAACCATATGAGTGCTTAATAGGACAATCTTGAAAAAAGGGCCATGGTGTCACCAAAAACAAAAATGGGACATCGCCATCACTCTGAATCATCAGCCTCAAAGGATTCTAGCCCACGCCTTGCTCATGGTGGAACTGGAGGAACCATCACCACCACCTCATCGAAATCATCAGATGATACCAAGGAGAGGGGATAATAATCACCCTCTAAGTTAGCATCACCCTCATTGTTTGAAGGGTTATTAGAAAACTCACTGGAATGATTGAGCTTTCCCAAATAAGCCTTATGATATTAGCACCTTTCCTTTGTCTTATTTTCATACTCCACCAACCCCTTTCCTTTGAACTTGACTAATTCATCTAAAACAATTTGATTCCTTAGGCGGTAATTTCTCCTAACACTGTACTTAAATTTTTTGTGTCCTCTTATGTTCTTTGGTGTATCAAGACCTCCCTGTGTATCAACTTCATCCTCATGAACATTATTCTCAGACTCGAGCAAACTCAATCTTCTAGACCTTCGAACTGGCCTAACAGACTCCTCAGACTTACTCATTTTCTCAAAAGACACCAACCAATTTTGTTCTCAGACTTAAACCCAATGCTATCTCTGAATGAGAAATATGACAATCAGTCATCCTTATAACGAGCCATGCAAGTGTGCCAACCATTAATTTTCCAAAGAAATCCTACGCACGTAAGCTGACAATAGTCTGACTCGATCCTTTTAATCAAAATCATTGATCATGTTTTGAAAGATAAATCAATGGGCAGAATATTATGCACCCATAAGTTTTAATTGTGCTTTTATTGCTCCTTTAAATCAGAAAAACTCCAAGTTGATAAACATCTAATCTGTACTATGCATCAATTAAAAATTTCCTGTCATAATTACTCGCTCACCCGTAGGAAATACCTCACTTGTCATTCTCCATGTCAAAAATAGTGGGGATTGATCCTGATCTGATCTTAAAACATTGAATCGTACACTGTCATGCTTTGTTTTCATCTTTTCCACATGTATCAATAGCTGCCAGAATTTATGGCCGAAATCCTAAGCACACGCCTTTAAAAAACAAAGCTGAAAATAGCACAGTCCAGGAATAGTAGCTTTTCAACCAGATTTAGAAGTATTCCAACTTCATTAGAATCTAGCAACATCCATTTAGAAAGTCCACTTGGCATCTACCCGCTAGCTCATCAAAAGACATAGGACATAGGTGGGACCCACACGGGATGGAGGGAGTGGCTAGGATTTAGCCACATCACTAGCCATCGATCATCGATTTCATCCTATGCTCAATAAGCTTTCATCTTAAGAAATCTCTCGGGCCCCACAAACTGCCAGGTGTCATACTGCCCATTAGCCCATGTGACCATCTCCTCAAACCATTGCAGAAGGACGAGGGTGTGGGGAAAAATCCCATATGAGAACATGTGTAGCATCATTTAACCATTGATTTAGCCTCGCATAACATCATTTGTCTTGTAAGAAATCAGGTCCCACCATAAAGTAGCACCACCTGGCAATCACCCGCTAGCCCATGCTCATAAAATAATATGAAATAAAACAAAACAGGCTTGCGGGGAAAGGCACAGATATTGCCACGTCTTTCATAAATCAATCTTTGATCGACCTTGGAATGTTCCAACCATATTTACCAAAGGGACTGGGTCCACCATTTCATGAGACACGTAGTGGAAGCTTGTCAGCGCGTGTTAATAAAATAAGAAGCAGTAAATCAAGACAGGCACAAAGGGAACGACTAAGATTGATTCCTTCGATCAGACGACCCATCTGAATCTTTAATTCTGCACATGCTACAAAATTTATTTATAAAAAGGGGAACATGACTAGGTGAACGAGGTGTTGACACATAACAAAGGCTAAAGTTTAAAAAAAAATAGGATTAAGCCTTCGACCATAGGAAAAATATCAAGAAGAAACTGAGGCGATCGACAAACCTAAGGTCAGGGGCTGGTAAAAAAATGACTATCATGGCACAAGTGACAACTTAAGTGACTGGGAATGGGAACAACAAGTCAATGCAATTCTATAACACCCAAGGGTTTATTTGATTTATAGGCCATTTTTAGGAATTTTTATGAAGACAAAACCCTATCACAATGGTGAGATCATGACCTAAAATCAACATAGAAGACCAAGCCAAACTTTTCTAACTTCTTCAGGGTAAAACCAAGAATTTTTAAGAAGCTCCATCATGCATAAAGAAAAAAGAGAGAGGACTGGAGAAAGAGAGGGATATACAAAGAGGGAAGAAGGAGATAGACTATAAACACACACATATTGAGAGAGAGATGGAGACAAAGAGATATAAAGAGATGCAGATAGATAGAGAGACCAAATGGTAGATGGAGAGAGAGATAAGAGAGAAAAAAGGGAATGTATATTGAGAGAAGAGAGATTAATAGTTAAAATTGTATTAACAATATCTAACAAAATTCACTTCCATTATATTGTGATAGATGGTACGCCCTATTATAGAGCTCTTATTTTGGCACAATTAAGGAGAAGGCAGGAAAAGGTTTTTGGGATTGACTTTATACAATTGCATTTTCTTGAAACTTTCCAAGTACTTTTCAACAAATCCATTTTGTGCAAATTCTATGATTGTAGAAATCCACGAAAACACATGTTTAGGAAATTCTACCAAACAATTTTCTCCCATATAATTTGATCACTTTAATTTTAGGTGCCAAGTGTCACCCATTAGATTCAAGTTGACAATGTGGACTATCTGATTGGTGTCCAAGTAGTGTAGGTTGCATGTTATAAAGCTTCATTACTTCTTACCCAAAATATTATGGGTGAAGTTTTTTCTAGTTGATGCATTGGCAAGTACCTTAGTGTAGACTAATATGTAGGTATGATGGATACCATATAGCATAAAATTAATTTTTCCAAAGCATTTTTAGTGCTAAGGTATAATGTATTATACCTTTTAACTTGATACTAACACAATTTCGTGATGGTAGAAATGGGTATTTCTTTTGTATGAGATGAAATTTTCATAGTTTTTCGAATATTGAATTCTAGTTCATTGGTGTCTTGATACATATATACTAGAATAATTATTATCTATCAAGATTAGAAATTGCTTGTATCAAAGAAAGTCTTAGGAAAGCAATGGCCATGAAAGTAGATCCAACTTGTTCTTTTGAAGAGAGTACACCTCTTTACTACAATTTTTTTGGTGTGTCATTAGTAAAACCTACATAGCATAGAGAGGGGAATATAGAATGAGAGATAAAGAATGAAGAAGAGAGAGAAGAGATATAGAGGGAAATATAGAAAATTAGAAGAGAGGGTAAGAGAGCAAGAGAAAAAGAGTGATAGAGGAGACAAAGAGGCATATAAAGAAAGAAAATAGAGAGATAAATAGGGAGAGAGGGAGATAGATAGGAGAGAAAGAGATACATTTATAGAGAGATGAACAAAGAGATATAGGAGATGAGAGAAAAATAAGAGATATAAAGGGAAACATAGACTAGATTTTGATCTACTATTATGAACCAACAATACAAAGATGACACATGTCCATGGGAATCTATCTCTCTATCTGTAGCTCCCTATGTCACTCTCTCTATATATATCCTTCTCTCTCTCCCTCAATGTTAAAATGTCAATTTCTACACCAAAATTTATAACTACAACATTTGATATGTCATTCACAATTATACTAATTGGTATGTTCGAGTTTATATAGGAGAGAGGGCCAAGGGAGGAAGCCACTTGGAAATACCATAGGACATGTCATTTTTCATTGAATCCCTTTTGACTAACCCACTATATATTTTTCCTTGCTTTTGGGAGTCTTAAATTATATTATGCCATTATTTTCCTTATACCCGTTTTTATTTTGCTCTAGTTTGACATACAACCTTATGAGTGTGTGGAAACTATTTTGATTATATGTTCTTGAATGTTGATACATTTTTTAGCTAAGTCCTCCTAAGGTGCATGGAACCTCACACCCTTTTGATGAGTTTTGTGTGTTGATAATCACATTCTAAAATTAATTAACATTATATTTAATTTTACATCCAACAACCATATTAAGTTTAATTTAATCTAATTTATTATATTATATTTATGCATTATTTACAAATTTAATTTTAACTAAAATAAAGATTATTTCTATAATCACAAAATATATTAAATTAATCTATAAATTATTATGTAATATTAAATAGAATTTAAATGATACTTATTATTGAGTACTAATTTAAATATAATATAATTATATAATAAATAATATAATATAGATAATATATTATTTATATATTATATAACATAAAATTTAAATATAAACATAATATTATACATATGTTTTACAATATCTAATTAATATATATATATATATATATATATATTATTACTTGGTCAAGGAAAAAAGGAACAAGTCGATTTATTTATTATTATTATGTGGCGGCAATGAAAATGTACACATTTTTTTATATTATATAAAATGTCAAATATTAGGGTAAGGAATCTCATTTCATAGTGGTAATGAAAAAGAGTGAGCCTCCAACAAAATGGTAGTGGAATGTGATTCATAGAGTATTATACAAATCAATGCCAACAATCCTAGGATTAATTATGATCTATTTTTAAATTTTCTTTCTTCACACATTTTCACTTGAGACGGTGAAATGGACATAATTTGTAGGTAAAATATTACAAAAACCTGCATTTTCTAGTGGAAAATTGATGGAAAATAATCCAAAATGAAATAAAAAATTGATGGAGAAATATCAATGGTTGTACATATTTCAATCGTCTTGCATTGTATTTAGATGATGTGTATCGTTGATTGTTGAAGTGTTCAAATAGGAATGCCTATGGCGTAATTAGTAGTTATCGTATTTAATATAAATTATTTTTTAATTCTAATTGAATGAGCATTAAATGTTGTTCAAGTATAATTAGCTATAGACTTTTATATCTAAAATATTAGTAGAATAAAATATTTTAGTTCAAATTACGATAAATGTTATTTTTGAATGTTTTAATTATAAATAATCAAACTATCAACTTATGTCTTTGTAATGAATTGGATTATAGGTTATTAATGTCTTGTTCTTTACTTGTACTCTTTTTAGATGTTTATATGTAATCTATTTGACTTTATAATAATGACACAACTTTATTTTTTCATTTTAGGAAGAAGGTGCCAATGTGACTTCTAATTTAGCTCGCCCAAGGCCTATACTTATAAATCTTGTGTGTCTATCTTAAAACCATTATTAATATCAATATTTTTGTAGTAATTCAAGAAAAATGTTATTTAATATTCAATTAGTTGCCAATAATAATCCTTTTTTATGGATATGGGCTAAAATTTCTCCTTTCTATTAAATGCTTTACATTTCGTTGGGTTTTCATTTATTTGTCATCATGATATCTAAAAATTGATTATACCTACTACTTTTTAATTATTTGTCAACAACATTTTTTTATAGAGGCATGTTCACATTTTTCAAAATTTAAAAAAAAAAATTGTAAATATTTTTTTTAAATTGGAAAGAAAGTTGTGGATAGGTATGAAAAATAAAATACTAATTTCTTACACATGTTAATGTATTTTCTTTGTATTTATCAAAAATATTATGTTGTTAGAGTCTATAATGCCCAAGATTTTCTATAAAATTACAATTACGAACAAAACACAAATTTCAAATTTCGATTACAGCACATGACTAACTCACATAATTTTATTTCCAAAGCACACATTTCATAAAAACATATAACATTTGACCAAATATAGATTATAATATTTAGTTAAGTAATTAAATTGCTTAGGCAATCCTAGTAGGGTTTCAAATGGAGGCACAATCAAGTCACCAGCTATGCAAACACAATATATCAATATTAAATCAAATAATAAAAAAAGAACAAGCCTAGGGGCTAGACCTAATTCCTTAGGGGCTCGTCTATGACGGCCTTGCCGACATATATATTTTGCGGAAGAACCGTAGTTCAACTTTTCTCATTTCATATTAGGTTACTCACAATGAGGGCATCTCCCCTCGAGTTCAACATATAACTTTACATTGACACACCATAATCCCAATAATGTTGATATTCACTAGACTCAATTCCCTACTCAAATACATCATATCTCCTATTTTATAAGTTATAACACTATAAGAGTGGGTACGCAACCCTTTCTAGGGTCCATTTCCCCAAACAATTTCTTGGTCGACTGCCACCCACTTAGGTGAAGCCGGAGAACAAAACCTAATTTAGGATATAATAGAGAAATATGGATCATAGATGCAATTACTCATTCTTGCACAATAGTGCCACAAGAGTACATACTAATAACTAAACCCTCTAGCATGTTGTTAATAAATCACAAAAGTTACCCCAAGGTTTTCAAGAAGATATAATATCACTAAAATAGAATAACTATAGTGAACTAAGTTTTACTTTCATTAATTATGATTATTCAAACGATTGAGAATCCATTTCATCACTCTTATAACCTAAATATTATTCTTAGTTTTCAACTATTCTTCTGCATCATCTAAAACAAAACTAAAATATAGGGTTGAACACTTAATTGAAGTTCCATAAATAAGCATACTTAGTTAACTATAGCACCACAGTTTAAGCCATGCATTACTAGAGTTTCACAATAATTTGACACATCACCACCATAACCTTCCTACCACTCTTTTATACTAGAAGCTCAATGTAAAATGGTACTACCTAACCAATTGTACATAAGTTTAGATACACCCCATTCATAAGCATAGTACTATATATTGAATTGCGAACTAGGTTACATACTCTTTATCACTAGTATGCAAGAAATGATGGGACAATTTAAGAAAATATTACTTATTCTAACATGGGATCTCATTGCAAGGTCAAAGTCCAAATACTGTGTAAGGAACATAGTTAGTAATTCCTCTCATTAAGGCACGGGCTAGGTTACTTCCAATAAGAACAATCGTATCATGACTATTTCATAACACTAGCCATTGGACTTCTAGGAAATACCAATAATACGGAACATCGCACCAATACCTGTGCAATAAAAAGGAATATTTGAATGATAACTAATTAATTACCATAACGATGTCTATTCAAAAACCATTTATTAACCAATGAGAACTCATATAATAACTAAAAACTTACTGTTAGCAGATAAACTTTTGATTAATATAAAAAATAACCTCAGTCATAAAAAAATATAAGATTACCCTATCCAAGATGACATCTTAAATGCATCCAATCATAGTCGATTAAAATGATATTCAAGACTATAATAATGCTAATTGTGGGAATGAATGCTAATGGAAACCTCTTTATGCCAAACATAACCAAGTAGTACCAATACCAAACAAAATTGAAAATTATAGCAAGTAATGAATCAATATGCCACAAAATGACTATTCACTTACCAATACCCTTCATAATAACAAGAACATAATTTACTAATGGATAACCAAGTGGATAGTATTAATGTCTTCCAAATTGCAACTACAATATGACATATAATGATTAACATCTTAATAACTATTTTCAAGTAATACCCATACAAAATCAATGTCTATCAATGGTAATAGGTAACCAGATGTTAGCTACTAAGTGTCAATGCCTTTCGACTTTCAACTATCATCCAAAGCAAAAATGCCATTAAAAGATATACTATCATTTTCTTTTCGTTTTTTTCACTCCAAGCACATGAAATCACTTATTTCACTGATTTTCAACCATTTATAATTGTGTCTAGCTTTGACAGACAACTTTCAATCTATAGGAGTGTTGAGCAATAGATTGCAAAAGATAAAGCTCTCTAAATGACAAATTTTATTTTATGACCTGTTTTAAGACTTCTATATGATCGATACGCCTTTGACTCGTCTACATTACTTTCCATTCCCTCTACCTATTCCCTTGCATATTAGAATCGAAAATTTAGGACCATGTAATAATTCCTCCAACTCATCTTTAATTAATCTACATTAATTTTCATACCACGAGTCTACCAAATTTTATGTTCCTTTAAAATAATAATAATATAAAGAAGAATAAGAATAATTTAGGCTCCTATCCTCCTTTCTCTACAACACCAGTTGCCCTCGCCACCACCGTTGGTCGCGACTGAAGTGTCTATAAAGTAGAATACAAATTAAGATTCAATTTAAATTTTAGCTCTGAACTACTTGAAATGGGTTAAAGGAAGATGGACTTCATATACAAAGATTATGCATTAAGGATAGTTATGAGAAAGGTGGCAGGGAGTCATGAATTCTCGCTCTCTCTCTTTTTTCCAATTGCTTGATCCCACATATGAAGCTCATAATGGCAATAACAAGCTTAGTTAATAGAACTAAACTGCACAAATAAATGATTACAAAAATTAGACGGCCGAGAGAAGAAAAAGTTGAATACCTTGCAACATTCTTAAAGTCAGGCAATCTCTTTAATAATGGATGTCACAGGATGATGAGTCAGGCAAGGATACAACCCAAGCAAATACTTGTTAAAACATAAAACCACCCCTAGCATTCTACAACATTCTAAGGCAAATTAGGTGGATTTTCTTGCTGAGTATTGAAGATTGAAAGCTCTGTACCTATTCTTAGTTCCAATACCTCAGCCTCATACTATGTTGAAAGATTTGGGTCTGCAATTCTTTTCTATTCTCCTTTATTGAGGAACAGTTCAAAGATTCAAACCATGTTGTATTTCGTTGTTTATACGGTTCAAAATGAGCCCAGTGTGTATTTATTTGCTCATACAGATAAATATTGCGCAAGATAACAGCCATAGATAAAATCACAGAACTAATACTTTCATTTAACAGATCAAAGCAGAATTGTTTTATAATGAAATCAAACACAACCAAAAACATTTAGCCGCATACATATTCCAATAACTTACTTCAAGATTCTCCACAAATTGTGTCGTGCTTTTTTTTCCCCGCATACACTCTGCCTGCGCCAAAATGGGAGCTTGGAAATGGGGTATGGGTATCCACCAAAGGATAAATGAAGGGGTCTGTCAGATGCTGCAGCTGCAACCGCCCTGGTAGTCATGAATGCAAAATATGGAACCATAGACAAGGCACATGAACTGTTTGACAAAATCCCTCAAAGAAATGTCGTCTCATGAAATGCCATCATTGCAGGGTATGCACCAAAATGGATTGTTGAAAAGGCTTTAGAAACTTTCAAGCAAATGTACTCGGCAGGTGTAACGCCACATTCTGCAAACTTTTGGCCAGAACCCTCTCAGGTGTAACGCCACATTCTGCAAACTCTTTGGCCAGAACCCTCTCAGGTGTAACGCCCGACTCCACGACCTTTACCAGCATCCTTCCCGCCTATGCAAGAATGAGAGTTTTGGAACAGGGTATGGACATCCATCAAAGCATAATGGTAGAGGGAGGGGCGGAGCGGGCGGAGCGGGCGGAGCGGGGGTTCTGTAGTTGGGAGATGTATGCAAAATGTGGAATCATAGACAAGGTTCGTGAACTTTTGACAGAATGCCTGAAAGAGCTGTTATCTCATGGACTGCCATGGTTGCAGGGTGTGCACAAAATGGGTTTGTTGCAAAGGCCTTGAAACTTTTAAGCAAATGCAACTGGCGGTGTAAAGTCAGAATCCACAAACCTTTGCCGGCATCCTCCCTGCAGACATGTACGCAAAATGTAGAAGCATGCACAAGGCACGTGAACTGTTCGCAGAATGCTTCACTGAAACGTGGTCTCATAGAATGTAGCCCTGCGCCATAATAGGAGCTTTTAGGAAACGTGAATGGCCATCCATCCAAGCATACATGATGGAGAACCCAAGCTATACGACAGAATGCCTCTAGGAAGCGTGGTCTCATGTAATGTAATAATTGCAGGTTCCACAGGAATTCATCATTCAACAACTTTAGCCCGGAAGCCTCTGACAGTGAGCTACATCGATTCAATACTGAACTCCCCGCTACGCAGGGTTACCATGCCTTCTTAATGGCACGGGCCCCCCTTTTACTGACTCCCGCTACTCGCTCGTTAATGCTTATTGCAGGCGTGTGGCACAGCTTGGGCAGGGGCAATCAATGAATGGGCTAGATGAAACCAAAATTTAAGATCTTTTCAGTCTCAACATTGACCATTAAGGATGCATTTTATGGATATTTGTTTAATAATTTGAGAGTTGGGATATAATAATATAGTATGAACCACATATTCTAAATCTAGGCGTAGAATTTCCTCGTAGGTCCAAGTAAAGATATCAATAAAATTACATAAGAATTGTGAATGCAAAGACTTTTCTTCTAACGAGAGGTGTTCCTTAGATTTTAATTATTATTATTTTTTTTTTTAAGATCATGAGGAACCATAGAAACATCACTTGTGTTTACAAATAGGCTCGGGTATTATGGTCTTTAGCTTTGTAAATGTTTGGAAGCTCATCACGAAGTTCAAAAGAAAGAGTAGGATCATTAGACAACATAGAAAATTTATCTATGTGTGTATTTGTATTTAAGGAATAGGAAAAATCATGATCATGATGATATGAAAGCATAGGTGAATTTACATCAAGGTATTTGGTTAAAAATTCTATATTAGAAAATAAATCTAGCACAAGGTGTGTGAGTTATAAGTTTTTTAATTTTAGATTAGGATGTATCAATGGTAAATAATATGAAGAGAAAACAATGCAAAAATCATGACTATATCAGTGAAGTGATTATATGAAGGTCTAGAAGGGTGATGATGTTAATAACCATGACCCATAGTTGGGAAAGTTATTTCTAATTAAGTTAAGACAAGGTAATTGTCTTTCCAACAAATACCATAGGAAGGATTGTCCCACAACCAACTATAAACCTCTTTCATAAACTTAGAATATTTTAAACTTAGTCTCCTACCAATTTATCAACACCAAAATGCATATTTACAATTTATTAATCATTAACTAAAGTCAAAACCCAATGATAACAAAAGGATACAAATTTAACTTAGAACAACTTCTGTTAACTTCTATTAGATGCTTGGCATGGACATCCACCGTTGGCTTCAAAGCATGAATTCCATCAAATTCAGCATTATATAACTCCAATCTGGGGTTCACAAGTAAGTAATTATTTTCAAGAAATTAATAAACTTAAGGAAGGGTACTCTAGAAGAATTTTGCAAGCCCTACTCTTCCACAGGATCTACAAATGAATCTAAATAATTTGTTATGTCACGTATTGATTTTGTCAATTATTTAAATGCAATTATAAATCATGAGATTGTTAATTATTATATTAAATGATTATTGAAATTGGAAGTGGAATTTAAATTTAAATTGAAATTGAAATTGGAAGTGAAATTTAAATTGAAATGCAAATACAAATGAAATGATTTGAAATGCATTTTTATTAAATTTGGGGTTTGTCATTGTTGATGAAAATTCGAGTGCAAGTGAACGCAAGAACATGTGAATGTAAATGAAGGCAAAAACATCGATCAGGCAGAGTCGTTTTAGCCATTAGACGTTTATGAGGATGATGGAATCTCACACACACACACATTTAGTTATTATTTTAATGTATTTTTTGTGATTATTGTGCTTGCAAATTTTAAATTACTTGTTTAAATAGATTTCTCAAAATTTGTGAAAAGAATATGCTGATTTAAATGGCGATTTGGTTAATTTTCCAAGAAATTGATTTGAAATTCATGAGACAGAGGAAGCCGCAAATTATTTTACTATTCTTTGATTGTGAAGGTTTTAGTTAACCTTTTCATCCTCCATGTGGTCAGGAGAAGTTTTCATTGTAGTTTTAACTCAATCTCCATTCACTACTCTCCATGCACCTGAAAGAATAGAATTAGGCACGACCAGGCAGGGGAAAATGGAGGCAGAGCTGTTTGAAATCATTTACACCCTACACTCCCCACGCGCTTGGAAGGAGCAGGACAGGCGTTGCAGGAGGAAGAAGGAATGCGTAAGGAGGAGTATAATCATCTCTCTTTGCAAATTACAATCTTCCCCACTCACCTACGTAGCCAGCTTAGGGGAGAGTTCTTGAGGGGATGTGTAGGGAGAAGGATCTCCAATCCAAGCAGGGAGGGTGCGGTTGGAGTCAAGAAGACTCCCCACTCTCTTCCACATGGCCAAAGCAAGGTGGAAGGGGGAATAACATAGGAGAGGAAGGAGAGAAGGCGTGGGAAAAAGGAAGCCAGATAGGAGGTAAAGCACAACAACAACAACAAGGAGGTAGGCGCTAGAGAAAGGTAATAAACCAAAAGAGGAGAAAATAGAAAGGAAATTAAGGGGAGAGAGGAAGAAGATCAGACAGAACAACAATCAAATAGAGGACATAAATTATAGAGAGAGATAGAGGAAATTAGCAATCTTTTTCCAGAATTACCAAGTAGAATCTTTAGAAATTTTTAAACAAAACATGAATACAGTGAATTCGAATGAAATAGTTATTTTCTTGTTCTGATTTTTAAAACTATTAAAAATTATTGATGTTTACTTCGAATTCTGTTTGAATTTTTAAATATCAAACTATGATTTTTCCAGAAATCATTGAAATTAGAAACAGAAAATTGGAGGAAAATTTGGATTAGAAAACAATGAAAAACAACTGATTTATAAATTTAGGAGAAATTTAGACTTGGAAGAAGATGTTGGATAGAAAACGTTATTTTAAATAAGACTTGAAAAGAATTCAAAATAGAAAATATTTTGATAGAATGTCTCTTAAATTTTTAACGTGATTTCGAAATAGAAGTTAAAAATCAGTGAATTTTACAAATGAAACTCAAAACATTCGAAACAAAAACTAAAATGATTTATTTGAATTATGTTTGAAAAAGTAATTATTTATCTTCTGAAAGTATGAAAAACTGAAATTAAATCGATTAAGTTAAAAATAGGATTTACTTGAAAACTAACGAATTATAACAAGATTAAATAGATGAGTAAATAGAACGAAAGAACATGTACTCTTTTATGCATGTTGTAAAATATTTACTTAATTTACATACTGGAGATACACCTTCTTTTCTTTTTGTTATTTAATTGATTCGATATAAATATTAATTTAATGATATTTATGGTTTTAAAACGATAAAAAGAACAACATTTAAACTATTTTTGCTTCAAACAAGATTTATGTTTGATTGTTTTTTTGAAAGATTGTATTTAATTGATTGGAACCATGCATGCTTGATATATGAATGTGCATGTCATGTGTTGGAAAGTTACCTTTTGAGACGGGTGCCGAATATGGGTTATTAGAGAGTGTAGTTTCACTTTTCCAAAACTGCTTTATTTGTCATGCATGACATTTTACTTGGCCAAGTAACTTAAGGACCATTGAAATAGATGGAATTAATGAACTCTCTACCATATCCTAGTATCGAACTTCCTTGTTTCTTAAATGAATTAGAAAAATGAAAATGCTTGTGGTTTTACTAGTTATACTAGGCATGCACTAGATTCCATCTTGCTTGTCGATTACTTTATGCTAAGCGATTCATGTAGGGTCGGGTATTCTTTGAATGACTTAAGAATTTTGGGGAAGCGTAAGCTTTGAGGTTGGGCAGAAAAAGCGAGGCCTAATCCTTGTTCTCGTCTTCATTATTGAAGATTTGTTATTGGATTGAAGATCAAAGGATGTCATCTTCATTTATGTATTATTGTATTCTTTAATTATGTATTGAAGAGCTTAAGGTGACTGAATGCCTAAGTCTCAAATTTTAACTTATATTATAACTTCCTTTGTATTATTATCAATGTTGTGTAATATGACACGTGTATGTATTTAAACCGGAAATGTATATTGAATCTATTTATCGACTTGAAGTCATTATTTTGGAATCGACTAGATTTTATGATGTCTAAATGAATGAAGTGTCGACTTTATTTTGAATACAAATGAAATTATTTAAAGTTTTGTCGATTCTTTGAATTAAATAATTTCACACTTTACATGTTAGCTAAGAGAGTCATCTTTATGAAAAATGAAAATGATAAGATTATTTGGGCTCCTTCAAAGTTGGGACATTATATAGTGAGATTGGGATATAAAGCTTTGATGAATAGAGAAACACAGTCAAATCCAAAAAGAGCTTTTTTTTTTGTTGGAATTCTGCAATATTGCCAAAGGCGGGTTATTTTTTTCTTGGTTAGCTCTAACAAATAAAATTTTAACAAGTGCTAGATTTCATTCCATAGGTATTGCAGAGCCTTTTAAATGTGTATTGTGTGACACATTTGTAGAGGATGTTAACCATCTTTTTCTTCAATGCTCATTTTCTAATACATATTGGAAATTCATTCAAAGTAAATTAAGTTGGTATGGACCTCTACCAAATTCAATCTGGGATCTGTTCTCTAGTTGGCCTCTCTTGTATCAATCGTCCTTGTTTGTTAGCATTTGGAAAATCATTCCATCTATAGTTTTATGGTGTCTTTGGTGGCAAAGAAATAAAAGAATATTTTGTAACCATCCTTCAACTATTGATCAAGTGCTAATCAAATTGGAGGCTTCAATTTGTGAAATTACAAATTCCTAAGTGCATTCAGCTAAAACATGTAGGCTCAATTTTCACAGATTGGGATTCTAAGATGCTTAAAAATTGGCAAAGCTTATAGCCATTCCTTTTAAAGGCAGTTTACATGTTCCAATTAACAACAAAGTGGATAGGAAATAGATAAAGTGGAAACCACCTTCCCTTGGGTTTGTCAAATTGAATTTTGATGGTGCCTCTAAAGGTAATCCTAGAAAATCAAGAACAGGGATTGTGATAAGAAATTCTAAGGGGAATTTGTTGTGTGCAAAATCAATAAAGTTGGCCCCAAGTACAAATAATATTGCAAAAGTGCATGGTCTTCTATTAGGACTTCAAATGGCAGTAAATAGGAAATGTTTGCATCTTCATGTTGAAGGAGATAGTCAAATAATAATTAATGCTTGTAGGGAGAGAAATCATTGTTCCTAGCAAATTAATTACTTTCTTGTTCAAATTTGGAACTAATAGATTCATTGGAAAGCTTCTAGATCATACACATATATGAGAAGGAAATCGAGTTGCAAATCTTCTTGCAAATTTGGCTTGTGTGGAAGATCAAGAAGAAGTACCATTTGAGGAAGGTCTTCAATTCATTCAAGAAGTTTTACAAACTATTATAGGTGAAGACAAAAGCAGTGCTAAGGACCTAAGGAAGAACAGATAACTAGAATATATGTTTTTGGCTTAAATTTGAAAAAAACCAAGTTTATTTCAAATAGGACAATGCATTCTCCAAAACAATCATTTTTAAATAGCTATATGGAAAAATTTAAATTATAAAACTTGATTTCTAACATTTTAATTTTGTAGGATTTCTCGAGAAGCTTGGCGTCACTATTGATTTATTCCTAATATATGGTGTGATCTCCCACTACATGCAATTAATGCCTGCAGCCCTATTTTAATGGAGAATCTTTGGTGATGTTGTCATCAAAACTGTAAAATATGTCGGTGGTACGAACAATCATCACCGTTTAGGAATACATGTAAAAATTTTGATGAGTCATCATTCAATGATTGTTGTTTGAGTTGTGTCATGGTGGGATGAGTGGACATCAGAAACTCCAATGTTATGGTACATGTGTAATTTAATTTTCCATTTGAGCTCCCCAACATATTTCCATTTTATTCATCAATAATTATGCATCTGTTGTCTTTTCATCGCATGGCATTGTGGGTGATTTTGTACACTTGGCATTTGATTACAATAAATTCAAATAGGTTTCAATCTTTTGAATTGACATCAAATTCATTTCAAAAGCATTTGGAGTACACGGTTTTTCTGGAGTTGGTAACAATCTTCATTTACAATGATGGCTTCCTTCAAAATCGTGCTTCAGTAGTAAAATCTTGTGCGAATTAATGTTTCAAGTCCATTGTTGCATTCATGATGGATATCAATTTATTTCATACAAATCCTATCCTTTTTAAACTTCCTTTACTCTCATTCCAATCTGGATATGGGCTTAAGTGTTGGGGTTTTCTTCATCTATTGAAAATATGGAAGAGGCACCATAAGTATTTGCAGGTTGTCTGGTTTGAAATTAAGGTTACTTCACAAGCAATAGTCTTGAAAGGTGATTTTATTACCCTCTTGAGTCTTTTTGGTTTCCATTTGTTAAAGGAAATTATGTTTGTCTTTTCTCTGGTTTGTGATTTTAAAGCTCGCGTGTCCTCAATGGAGAATTTGCATTTAAATTTTAGAATTGAGGTGTAAATTAGTGAAGGTGAACTTCCATTTTTGGAAGAAGCATCTAATTTTCTATTATCAAAAGTCTTTAGGGTCCCATGTCCAAGCCTACTAGATAGCATTAAAACTATAAGTGGCCATGATTTTCTCTACCTAGACTTGTTGAGGCTGTTATTTCCTACACAATTGGTTTCCATTTTCTTATCTAATGCAATGGATTTGCTTCAATCCTTTGAGCTACTGTCATTAATGGTAAAAGAAGCAATTGTGGTAAATTTTGAGGAAGATTAACTCCTTCAGGTTGTTCATTCATACAAATTGATGAAAGGAAAAGCTTATATTAGAGGGATTTTTCCAAAAAGCTATGTAAGGAAAAAGATTGCATATATAGATGTTTATGCTGCCTTAAAGAAGGGCCTTCATAACGATGGCCCATGGACTTTGTATAGGGTTCTTAACACTCATGCCCAAACAATTGGACCTGCAATGGTTCATAATTGTAAGGAAACATTTTTGCAATATCTTTTATTCCATCCCATCATATTCGCCATGGCCCGAGAGCAATTTTTCTCACAAACATTATTGGAGGATCACTAGAAAATGTTGAAGTTGACATGGAACAAGGTAGTGAGGATGCGGTTGAGGGTCGGGCAAATACATTCTTTGTTCGACCTGTATGCAAGGAAATTCTAGAACATATCATCGTTGCAGAGGAGGAGCAAAATAATGGAGTGTTTGAAAATCCAATTACTCTGCAAAGGGATGATGATCAAGGGTATGTGCAGGATCATCATGGAAAAAATAGGCCCTTAAGTGGCAATGAAAATTCTAAAAAATCAGAGTTAGGCAACTTGACGTAAAAACTTGAATAAGTTATTTATATTATTTCAAAAATATGTAAAAATAGAATCTATGGAAAATTGATGTAGTTTCTAAACTACTAGGTTATTTTTTGTAAAACAAAAATCTATTT